>WMED01007062.1:0-17932 GCA_019650415.1 Pipa parva
TTGAACTGTTCGACAATTTGCCCACGCATTTGTTCACAAAGTGGTGACCATCGCCCCATCATTCTATGTGAATGACTGAGCGTGTCAAGGAAGCTGCTTTTATACCCAATAATGGCACCTACCTGTTCCCAATTAGCATGTTCACCTGTGGGATATTCCAAATAAGTGTTTGATGAGCATTTCTCAAATTTCTCTGTCTTCTTTGTCACTTGTGCCAGCTTTTTTGAAACATGTTGCAGGCATCAAATTCCAAATGAGCTAATAATTGCAAAAAATAACAAAGTTTACCAGTTCGAACGTTAAGTATGTGGTTTTTGCAGTGTGTTCAATTGAATATAGGTTGAAAATGATTTGCAAGTCATTGTATTCTGTTTTTATTTACGATTTACACAACGTGCCAACTTTTCTGATTTTGGGGTTTGTACATATAAAGTATAGCTACCTTTCCATCAAAAATTTCAATCGAAAGACTTGAGCGATAATCTCGCGGGAATAAACTTGAAAAGACTAAATCAGGTCTTTTCGAGTTTATTAAATTTCGCCCCTAGCGTCTCTAGATAATCTCGCGGGATCAACTTGAGATCTCGTGGGAATAAACTTGAAAAGACTGAGATTGGTCTTTTGAACTTTAATAACTTTTGCCCTAGAAATCAAGTGTTATTACACAGTGAATTTAGCTTGTAACCCCTAAAAAACATGTCCACCACATGCTGCATATTTGGCAGTGCTTAAAATCTTGGTTTGTATTTTTTTTGATAATATAAAGTGCAAAAAAATCACAAAAAATACAAAATCACAAAAAATAAAAAATGTTAAAGTGCACCTGTCACCTCAAAACTCTAATACTAATTTAGGTTGTACTAATGAAATAAATGTTTTGTAAATATATATGTATTTTTAAAAATGTACCTTTTATACATTGTTTCTATCTGTCATTTTCCCTGTCAGCCTGCCTTTTCTTTCCCGAGTTGAGTTGGGCGGGGCTAAATGATTCACATAATAGCTCCTCCAATCAGATCACTTAAATTGTGATCTAGCAGGGATCTGATTGGAGGAACTATAATGTCAATCATCATTTAGCCACGCCCAACCTGACTCGGGAAGGAAAAGTTGGACTGACGGAAGATGATAGACGTTCATTAGTACAACCTAATTTAGTATTAGTTTTGTGGAGACAGTGCACTTTAACATTTTTCATTTTTTGTGATTTTGTCAAGAAAATCATTTGTGTTCATTTTAGATTTGAGAGGGATCTACATGGGGGACTGACTTAAAAAGTTTGAGATACACTTTAATATACACCAATCCAACAAAACTATAATTTTGGCATGACATGTAAGCAGTCATGAAAGCATTTAAGTGGGTACTTTATGTAGCGTGTTTATCTCATTTGTAATGATGTATAAATGGAATTTATTCCTATCCCCTGCCCAGGGCACGAGATGAAATGCAGGAGTTTTTACTTAGAAGTATGCTATAAAATGCAATAATTATGCCCTATACAACTCACGTGTCAGTATAAAGTTCGAATTGGTTTATTTAGCAGTGGCGAAGTGTCCAAATATTTTGGGAATCTGATGGCAGTCTATTTTTGAGTACCTACTTCCTGACATTATACTGAAATGAAATCTGAAAGAGAAAGGGCACCAACTGGTTGTAGAACCAGCAGGGCTTCCTAGATGCTGAATCATTCCAAGGCATTCATACCTGTGCAGCCCTGATATGTCTGTGCATGTTCTTTCTTTATATAACTCGGTTTGCATAGAAATTACCCTGGGAAGGTGGAAGAGTTGCGGAAAATGAAGTTTGATTGGATTCCACTGAAAATGCTTAATTCTTCACTCTCCCATGTTCATTTATTTAGTCATAGTTTTGGGCTTAAGCTAGTCAGCTAGATACACATGAGATTATGCATCATGAATGTGCAGTAAATAGCACAAATGATGCACACAAGTCACTGTGCTAAGTGGGACCAAGGGCTTTAATTCTGCTTTGAGTGGTTATCTATTCCAATATTTTTTAATCAATTCTGTAAACAGTTGTTCTTTTCTTTAAACAGTATCTTGGCTTCTTTGATACTTTAGCGTTGTTAGTGTTCTGTTTTTATGCTAACTGTTATAGCACTTGACGCTAGTTCCTGATAATGTGATACAAATTAGAATTCACCATCACTGTTGTATTAAGCCAAGTACTAAATCTGCCACTGAATATTTTGCAGAATACTAAACCAAATCTGAATTTGGAAAATTAAGACTTACTTGCAGGTTTTTTTAAATAAAAGTTTTCTTTTAAGAGGTTGGAAAGTCAGAAATATTTTTTGATATTTCATTATTTATCCCTAAACAATAATTTTTTGTAATGCAATGTTATGATTTTCTTCTTTTTATTTTTCTACTATTTTTTTGGTTGCAGGACACCAGTGGTGGGAGGTGCACAAACCAGAGTTATAGCAGAGATAAGGCACTGTGCAATGCATATTGTGAGGACCATAAGTCATAGGGGTGCAATTTGCACAGCGAACCTTTCAGATACACAAAAAGACTTAAACATATTCTATATTTAGTATTTTTATGCATTTAAATGGCCCAGGCATCTAATGAACATGTTGCACTCCTGCAGAAATAACTGGTCTGCAGGTGCATACTTGTATTAATAATTAAGGAGCTATATTTTTTAGTGCAAGGTGTTCAATTATGATTGTGCATATACTTTTGTTTTTTGTTACAGATTTTCTTTCATCTTTGGCTGAGGAACTGATGGCAGAGAATGTCAACCTCTAATAACATAGCACAGGCTCGGAAACTGGTAGAACAGCTGCGACTTGAAGCTGGAATAGAGCGAATTAAGGTATTTAATGAAGGTTTATTGCATTCCATTTAGGATCATTTTCATGAAAAGCAGAATAATCAAGGAATGGGTAAAACAAATCTTTATAATGCCCTCTCTGAAATAGCTTAAATATTACATCTACAGTAGTTCATTTGTGTATGATGTATGCCCTTTATTCCATTGTTGTTCCAAGCATGATGCTGCACTATTGTTCATTATGTTTTTGTGCTAATTACAATTTTGAAGCAATTCTCTGGCAACTGCGACTCCATAAAAATAAGGTGCTGGGGGCACAGACACATAAATGTTGGTGGCCAGGGAAGACAGTCATTGAATGGGCGTTGAAGTGACAGTTTCATTATCCATGGGTGTACCTAACTCTTCCGCACGTGTTGATTATTAGATAAAGGTTTAGTTGTTTGGAACTACAATTGCCATTTGTAGTAAAGATTATTAATTAAAAAAGTAATTGTAATTTTATTCTCATGACTCACAGCAGCAGTCATCAAATAATGTACATTTTCATAATTGGGGATCACATGCTGATTTACTTTTCTGTCCTCTTTGTTTTCTAAATTCAGGTCTCTAAAGCTGCAGCAGACCTTATGAACTACTGCGAGCAGCATGCCAAGAATGACCCTCTGCTGGTTGGAGTGCCAACTTCAGAGAATCCATTCAAAGACAAAAAGCCATGCTCTATCCTATAACTGTCCTCTCTAGGACACAGCCGTGGTTCCACGACCAGCTGTAGATGTCTGATGCAATTGTTTGGATCAAATCCAGTTTATCAGTAACCTGCAGATAACTCAGATTGCTTAATGTTTTTGCAGTGTGCAAAACACCAGCAGGAAGTATTGCATATACAAGGACCAGACACTTAGAATTAATATGAAATGGTTCCATTGTGGTCACTAAGATGGTAAAAGAAATAACCGATGTGTGTTAGTGTGTTAGTTCCTTCTCTGTTTACTTTTCTTTCTTGTGATGGTGTGGCAAAGGAGAAATATTTACAGTGATGTGTTCTGCAAGGGTTTGTTGTAGGTATATAGGTCAATTCTATTTTGTACAGCTTTAATTTAAACATTATAATTAATAAGCCTTTAAATCTCAATGATGACTGAACACTCCCAGATTACCTGAAGACATTTCATATATTTGTTGAAACAAAAAAGGCAGATTTAGCAGTTAGGGTACTAAAGGCGCTTTACGGTAAACTCCAATGTAATTGTTTGAATTCATTTGGCTACACAAAACAAATCTTTGCACAGCATAGATATCCTGCTAATGTACCTTTTATACCAGCCTTATTTTAGCTTTATATTTTACTTTCTAAATGTGCGAGTGCCAAGAATATTTGAGAGCTATATACAATACATCTGGGTATTGTTAATGCACTCAGTCTTCCCTGCACCTATGTTACAGTATTAGGCATTTTACTACTTTGCATTTCAGTATATGTATATTGTAAGATTTTGATGGCTGGAGGTGGTGCTCATTTGAGAAATATCGCTTTGATAATAGTATGATGAGAAACCAATTTTTGTTAGGGTACACAGCCTGGCACAATGGTATATGTTTTTTTCTGCATCAAGTGATAGTTGTTTATTAGTGCCAAGGTGAGGGGGCTAGTGCATATTTTGTTTAGTAATCCTAAGAAATATGTTTTATTCTTTGTGTGTACATTGTTCACAGACCAGCAAGTATTTCTTGGCCACAGTAGACAACATTGCTGCCATTATTAAGGTATAAAACAAGCAGTGAGTTTTTTATGGGCAAAGGTGGAGAAGATGTGGTCAGAAGTAAGATGTGCATTCTGCAAGGAACAAAGCTATTTTGTTTGTTGACCAGTATCAGCAACAGAAAATTGTTAACTTGCTTTGCCATATCAGTTATTCCAGTACAGTGGAACATTTTCATTAGCCAGAGCCCAGGAGAGTTGCTTATTTGCCCCCTGGAAACATATATCTGTGGAGAGAAGCGCAAACACACTGTGTAAAACACCATAAAGTGAGTGCACACAAAGAGCAACAATATATGCTCACCAGAATTAATAACACAATAGGCGCATCAGTCTCAAGGACTTATAAGTAGGGAAATGGATCTTCCTCCCAGTTATCAGCATCTCAAAGCACAAAGGATCCACACCATCAAAACGGTTAAAATCGATTTATTTTTGATCAAACAAATCCAAAAAATTTATAAAAACATAACACAGAATGATAACTAATAATGTGACAGCCTTCAATTAATCCATGAAAATGTTGGTTGTATGTTGGAATAATGAACAACCACAAAATCACATGACTCAACTAGTTAATGATACCATAATAACAAGGGTCGTGAAAAAAAAATAAATTCATAAATGGATAATAATAGAAGGTACCTGTCATTTAAATCACTCTATGCGTTTCGCCACCTCCTTACAATTTCGTGGCTTCATCAGGAGTGCAAAAAAGTGTGTTAACGATCTAATAAACTCTCCCTTATGTTAGGGAAATCGATATCGTATCCGGTGTGCACCAGGGAAATCGATATCGTATCCGGTGTGCACCAGGGAAATCGATATCGTATCCGGTGTGCACCAGGGAAATCAATATCATATCCGGTGTGCACCAGGGAAATCGATATCATATCCGGTGTGCACCAGTGTCAAGGGAATGAATCATATCCTGCAACCATATCTAATGGGACGCATGTGTCTCTCCTTAGTCCTCCAGCAATCATAGAGACTAACAGCCTAATTCACCATTGTGCGAAGTGAGCTGCGAAGCCTTCGGCTCACTTCGCAAATGGTATTATGCACCCACTGATGTCCTGCACGTGGACATCGGCAAGCACATTAAAATGATTCCAGTCCTGGCGAGGAGACTCGAGTGCTCTCGCCGAGACTGAAATTCCTTTAATGCACTCGCTGATGTCCGCGTGCAGGACATCAGCATAACACCATGTGCGAAGTGAGCCAAAGGCTTCGCAGCTCACTTCGCACAATGGTGAATTAGGCTGTAAGGGTGTACCCAGACGGGCAGTCACATGGAATGCTGGAGCGTTCCTTCGGTCCTCCGGCGACCATAGAGTTTTAAGAATTAGTCCTCCCAAAATTGGGTTTAATAAAGCATGCCGGTTAGCAACTGTGTATGTGAGAAATGGTGCATTCCGGACATAATATCAAAAACTAAATGTTATCTTCATATATTTTAAGGATTTCCAGAGTAAAAAACATGAAATCAGATAATCTATATATACATCGTATAATAAATATGAACATATCTAAAAAGAGAAAGTAATGTGCAGATAATCATAAAAAAGTTTTTCCAGGGTATTAAAAATAACTTAAGACTTTCCAAAGGAGTCAAATACATAGGAATCCAATTAAAAAATACTTTGCTTTTTTAATTGGATTCCTATGTATTTGATTCCTTTGGAAAGTCTTAAGTAGGAAATGTGTACACTTTGCTGCTGTCCTTTTGAAACTGCTCAAAAATATAAGACAGAGTCCTGGGAATAATGCCCCTGACGCTGTAACGTTCTGTGCCGCCAGTAATGGTGAAAGTCTTTCCACTGCCAGTCTGTCCATAGGCAAATATGGTTCCATTGTAACCTGTAAGTACACATTCCGCCACTGGCTCGGCAATCTGCTTAAATATTGTCTCCTGTTTTACTTCTTGGTAGAAAGTTTCTTGAAATCTGAACCTGTAGCTTTCCCTTTTATTATTTACAAACCCATCTGCCAGATCACGGGGTACGATAATCTCCAAGTGCAAAGCGCTTGCGTCTTCATCGCTGATGGAATAGATCCCTGTTTGCCTCTTGCTGGGTTTTATACGAGCAAAGATTTGGATCGCCTGCCGGACCATAGCGCCGAACTGGGCGCTCTCTTCCCTAGCAATGGTTACCAAGTACTCTATCCATAATTTTAAAGTAAAAACTGTTCTGTTCTAATCCGTTAGTGTTAAGTGTACACAGGTATCAGTTTTATTAAAATACATATCAAAATCTGCACTTTATTTAAGTAAAATATTAGCAGCTTTTCCTTTGAGTATCATGATTAGGTAAAAATCACACCTTTACATAACTTTATTTAGCATACAGATGTTCATTTTGGTGGGTTAGCTCTCTGATCCACAATGTTAATTTTTCATAACAAAACGTGTTGCAGTCATGGCAATAATTATATCTAGTATATTCAGATGATCTTATTGGAGATACAAGTAATATTTCTAAAGCATGACTTCACCCAGGCAGAAAAGGTAGATCAAAGTAGAGCAATACAAATGAATGACATCTACATTAATTTACAAATACATTGTTATGCTTTAATCCTGACATCTGGTAGTTTGTTTAAACCATTGCAGACAGCGACCCCCTTCTCATCTGGCGGTCCGTGTTCTTGCTAAAAGCATATAATGTTTTGTTTTGGTGTTAAACATTTCCACCAAATTTTCAAATCAACTTTGGAATTCTGGAAATGAAATTTAACAGTGTATTTAGTTTTAATAATATTACATAAATGACAACAACACATCAAAGACTCGTTTAATTTTAGGGGGGGAATTCATCATTGAGCAAAGTGAACTCCGAATCCTTCGGCTCACTTCGCACATGGTGTTATGCGCGCGGACATCAGCGAGTGCTTTAAAGGGATTCCAGTCTTGGTGAGGCAACTTTTTTGGTCTCGCCGACACTGGAATTCCTTTAAAGCGCTCGCTGATGTCTGCGTGCAGGAAATCAGCGAGCGGATAACACCATGTGGGAAGTGAGCCGAAGGATTCGGAGCTCACTTCGCTCAATGGTGAATTCCCCCTTAATGTTTAATACCTCTTCAAAGCAATAAATAAAGGTCACTGCATATTATATGAGCTTTTATAATATCCCTAATATAAGAGGCCATACAACTGAAAAAAATGACAGCCTTGGCAGGCCTAAGTTCTCAATTCCTCAATTTGTTGATGACTTCACATAAGTAAATAATGGTTCGTTTGCCTAATTTCTTGATTCCACCAGTCATTGTCTTTGATTGGCAGTAGGTGTTATTAATGAAATTATACATATACTCCTGAGGAGTCCTGCTGACACTGACAGTGTCCATATTTGATCAGTGAGACAATTTCACTTATGTCTGTTCTGCAAAGTTTCATCTCTATGATGTTAGAAAATATCAAGGATTCCCATGGGCCCATTTTGGATTGGCTTTCTTTGTAAAGAAACTGTAAAATGTATAGCTCCCATAATAGGAAATCATTTTTATATGCAAATTGTCAGCTCAATATTTCATATCAAATACAAAATTTCATGCTGCATTTTATAATACACAACCTGTGTCTTTAAAGGAAAAACATATATATATATATCCCCAATGACATGTTACTTTATTCTGGTCATGCTATATCCCATGTGCAATACATTATTACAACTCAGATATTTGTACAGTGTTTATCTTACAAAATTTACTGTGGGATTTTATTGTTATTCATATTTTGCATTATCCAGTGTGCCAAACACTTTTGCACAGTGATTAAATATTTTGTGGTATTGCTGTTACAATGTTGAGTTAAAAATAAAATAAAAACTATCCACTATCATTTTACTTAACAAACTGCTCCAGCCTCATTATTTTTAAAGTTTCCTGCTCACTCCTCTCCCTCTGAGCTTAATCACAGAGAATCTTTTTTGTTTTTCAAAACTGACAAATTGTATTAGTGTGTATATACAGTATATATATATTTTATTTTTTTTTTGTAAATTAATTAAACTGCAATACAGGTTGTTATAAATGCCCCTCTATGTAGCTCATTTTGTAAATAAATACCAAGAGATTTTTTTTCAGGTAGCCTTATTTGAAATTGTGATCACATGGCCAACCAGGACAGTTTGATCTGGCAGAGCTTGCCTATTCATGATTGGGGGTGGAACTTCGGGGAGGCGGGCCCTGGTGCACGATCCGCACTGGCCCCCTCTCACTCCGGCACACTACAGGACAATTTACTCTTCCTTTTATGTTACTATACTTTGGCAACCCAAAAACGCAACAAAATAGTGACATTGTCCTAAAAAATTATTCATGCCTATTGCTGGCATGTTATCATTATTGTAATCGCATTGCATGAAAACTGTAGTTCGTTATGGTAGCAGTGTCTCCTTTTAAACAGATACACAGTGAGATGATATCACTTTGATATGAGTGAGTGAGTAAGTGAGTTCATACTGCCTGTACATTACAAAGATCTCACTCTGATGTCAGAAGTTACTGACAATAAAGTTACAAATTCTAGAACTGTTGTATATTGTTACTTATCTGATGCAGTGATGTATATGCTGTTTGGTCAAACAAAGAATCTGCAGTCAGAGATGATCACATGCTTCCCGCCAAAATTATTTGTTGGCATGGTGATGTATCTGCAACACAACTGGTAACAACACCCTTTGCTATTTTAAGATCCAGACTTTTGCAGATATATGTGTTGAATTAATCTGTTAATAATCTAAATAACACAAAGTTGCAAGACACTTGTCACTTAGTTCTGCTCCAGTTCCATATTACCATATTACTGTGTGTAAATCTACTTCGGATAAGGGGCAGACTAGAGTTATAATAGAGTAATAATAGAGTTCCTTAGTAGTAACTCTATTATTAACAGGTAAAAATGTAGAGACCTGCAGTTATTCTTTGGCAACATGTCTTTACTGTTTGCTCAATTGTTTATTGGATACCCCTGTGAGATGTCTATGTATACACTGAAATTATCTATTTTATTTTTTAAAGCAGTATTTGTTTAACAAAAACAATTTAGTACTTAGTGGCTTATTCTGCACATTCAGTCACAGTATCATTTGTATCACTTGAGCAAAGTAAAAACTGGTAAATTCTCTGAGGTGTACCCAGACACAAAATTATGGTTGGACAACACATGGAGGCTGTTGTTACATAGACTCATGTGCTACACAAATATTGATTCATGTCATTTTAAAAGACGTTTTAAAACATTTATACTGTATATTACTATATATAACCTTATTTTCTAGTCAAACAGTATAAAAAGTCTGTTGTTCCTCTTTCATTTTTTCCAGGTAATAATTTCATTATGTCCCCCAATGAAGATTTAATCATGTGTCTTGTGGATTGCAAAGTCAGAAAACAACAACTTAATCGTGTTTGGTTAAACCTGTCTATGTTGATTTGTAACTGGTCTATTATGCTTCATCTGAAGTGATGGCATTCACAATTGTAACATCATTTTGCATTTATTTCTATGTCAGTAAACTTAAAATTTGCTGGAAACAAAAGATTTAACAGAAGATTTAGTATCACATCTAAGGCCGGGTTTATATGCAGTTGAGAAAACACATTGAGGGGGTAATTCATCAAGCAGTGATGGGATAGTACTACTATTAGTGAAGTGAGCCGAACGCATCATAGCTCACTTCGCTGCTTAATGAATTACCCCCTAAAAGTAATGGCTATCGGCTGTGCAATCACATGCTAGCATTTCATAGATAGGAATATACGCAAGGACGTTACTATTTTCAACTGCTTAAAATAAAATGCAAAAATACAACAGGATTAAAAGTAATAGGGAGTTAGCAATGGTCACATTAGTTCTGAGATAATAAGACCATGCGAAGTTGTGTCTGTGCATGCTTTTTTTAAAAATGTGTAAGAAATGTTTCCAGTGCGATTGCGCTGGCATTTTTTCACTATGTGCTTTTTTTTTTTTTTTAAATGCCAGAGAAAAATTTGCCCATGTGAACCCAGCCTAAGACACTGCTAAGACTAAATTTAAATGTAAGATTACAGATACTGATGCTTGTCACCCTGCACATGTGTTTCTACTTTGACTAGTGCTGACTGCACGGGTTTCTTAATGGGAGTGACTTATTAGTTGTAGAAATTCTCATTCCTTTGTCATTATTAGCATCTTATTAAAATGATTTGTCACACCACCTCCACCTTAACTGTGAAATGATTGGAATGCTGTTTTCACCTTAGGATTTTGTCAAGCCAAGTATTGAAGGATCTTTATATGCACAGTAAATAACACTGGGTGGTAGAAATATGGCAATGATTCTATTTTCATCGTAACCTCAGGTTAAATATACAAAAGATGTTCATCTGTGGGAGATCATAAGTGTTTTCAAATGGATATTGCAAAATCCTCCATTTTTAAATAAATCTGTTTCATTTATGAATCATTCATAAACAGCATTACACTATTTTTTTGTAATGAGAAATACTCTGTTTTCATAACATTTCTATTTAAAAGTACCATTTTATACCTTTGCACGCTTCTTTTTTCTTAGGCGCTGGTATGCTCACCAAGCTGAACTGATGAAAACATTATAGCATCGTAGCTTGGGTCAGGCTGTCTTCCTGTAATGAGAATTAGTTCATATATCAGTCATAAAACAAGACAGAACCACTGTGCTGGTGACTTAGGAAGGGTTCACACTGCTGACTTCTCCTCTGCATTTCTTACAAAGTGCATGATGAAAAAATGCCAGTGCATTTACTTTGGTTTATTTTTCTATGCATTTAAGAAAAAAAAATATAGCATTATCGGCAGTACTTACATTTAAAGGGGAACTATAGTCAGATTACATCTTTTAATATGCAGTACTATACTTTATTGATAAGCATTTCTCCCTAGTAGATGTTTAATCTGAAGCAGAATGATTTATTACACAGCACCAGAAAATGTGTGTGTGACATGTACTGAAAAGATACAAAGCTCCAGCACTCCTGTGTACAACGTCCTTTATTGGTGCAGGGTTAATCCTGCACCAATAAAGGACGTTGTACACAGGAGTGCTGGAGCTTTGTATCTTTTCATCTAATCAAGTCGTCTGTCTTTTCTCCAGAGCACCCGACATTGTAAACACATCCAGTGGGGATTTGCAGCGGTTAGTACATTTTGGCAGTGACATGTACTGGCCAGTTTTCCATGAAAAGGTACCCTCCTCTGGACATTTTTGCCCTACTTACTACTTAAGGATTGGTTCACACTGGCGTTTTTATGTGCAGCGTATGATACGCTGTGCATTAAAACAAAATACGCTGGCAGTGTAAGCCTATGGACTTACCTGGTTACACTGGTGTATGACGTGCATATGCTGCATTCGGAACACTGGCCATCGCGTTTTGTGCCAGTGTATATTCACCACGCACAAGATGTAGACATATTGGAAGAACCGTGAATGCAGAGGAAGCGTTGACACTGTCGTTAGTAAGTACAATGGAAAAATACGCTAGAGCGTATTTTTTTCCTCACATTAGCATATTATGTGCTGCACAAAATATGCTAGTGTGAACCTAGTCTAAGCCTGCGTACAAATCACCTTTCCCTCTATAATTTCCTGCATTCCAAATGTAAACAAACAAAATTATGTGTCTAAAAGGTCAGCACACTGCTTAACCAATAGTAGTCGGGCAGCTTTTTCTTCCCTTGTTGCCTGACTTGCAAAAGGGAAAGAGGGGGGATGGGGTGGTTGTAAAATGTCAGCGCTGTTAGCGAACTAAACAGAGAAACAAACAGCAAGTATTATTTCTTCCCTAAATCTTTTTTTTTTAACTATTTGTGCCAACAATTGGCTTAGTATAAAGGAGTTTTATACATATGTGTGCAGTTATATTAGCACTATAGTGCCCCTTTAAAAAACCTCATTCACTGGTTTTTGCTCATATGTGACTGCTATTGTTTAATTCCTATTGCTACTAAATCTGTTGCATTTTTCACGTTGCATTTTATATGCTCGAAAAAACACATCTTTTTTTAATTAAATATATCCATGGAAAGGGTAGCCATGCAGTATAGATACCTTTCTATATATATATAAAATTTTAAAAATTTCTCACGGCCTAAATTAGTATTAGTTTTGAAGTGACAGGTGCAGGTGCACTTTAATTGAACACTAATCACTTTAAACATCATTTGTCTCTGTCAACCTCCCTTTTCATTCCCAAGTTGGGTAGGCGTGGCTAAATTTTGATTGCCATTATAGTTCATCCAATCAGATCCCTTAAATCACAATCTAGCAGGGATCTGATTGGAGGACCTATAATTTCAATCATCATTCAGCCCTGCCCAACCCGACTTGGGAAAGAAAAGTCAGGCTGACGGGGAAGATGACAGAGTGAAACGCTGTTTAAAGGTAATTTTTTAAAATACATATTTACAAAACTTTTATTTCATTAGTGCAACCTAAATTAGTATTAGAGTTTTGAGGTGACAGGTGCACTTTAAGATGGGTAATGAAAATTAAACCATGCAGATTCAGCACTTAGCAAGTAAGAGTAGTTCGTATTGCTGGTTACTGCATGCAATCAGAATAACCTTAGGTCACATGATTATTTTATCTAGGGGTAGCTGGGCCTGAGGGGGTGGAGTAGATTGGGACAATGGAAGCTTGAATCATAAAAAATGCACAGTCTATTTATTAGATTAGTTTTAGCATTTTATTATCAGTATCCTTATTCAGGTACAAAAAGCTCAGCTGACTACAGAGTACAGAGAGACTAAAGCTAATGGCAGCCAGTCTGTAACTTTAGCTACCCCATAGGCATGTGGTTGGGGGGGCCAGGTGTGCACATGCTTTTGGTAATGGGCAGTGGCAACATGTTATACATGATTAATGAATGAATCGCACTGTACATCATGACTTCCATTATGCAAGGTAAAACCCTTTATAAGGGGGTGCGCTCCCCTATGACTAACCTTTGAAATATAGTGTTTTCTTTTTTCTTTTTGAAGCAACAACCAAGATGATCTAATGTAAAGCAGTCCATGCAGTATGTTCCCTGAAAACTACAGTGCTTGTTTACAGAAAAATATTAAAATCTTGTTTCTGTGTGATAACCATAGGTTGGTGTTGATTTTATAGGAAGAGAAGACTCTGTTAGAGTTCTTTATATATAACAGTATTTCTGCTGCATGACTATTGTTTTCCAGATAAGATAATTAGATAATACAGGATAGGAGGAAATGAACAGCAATAAAATATTAATTAAAGGCTACATATCTGTTCCTTTAAAGAACAATAATGCTTCCAAGTAGCATTATTATGGGCCTCATTGACTAAAGTCCGAATTTATCTGTCAAATTCACCTCACTACAGTTCAAGTCTCATCGCCAAAATAGACGCGAATTCACTTCTCAGCACTGACTAGTTGAAGAATACACTTGTTGAACATGTGGATAGCGGCGATCGCTGTTGCATGCGTAATGTAGCATCTAAAAGTAGGATGAGAAGTCATGTAGAGTAGGGCAAATTTGACAAGTGAAGGGCACTGACTTCAGTCTCACCATATCCCATTAACTGTACTCTGTCATTATTCTATTTTATTTCTATGTCATCTTTTCCCTGTGTCATGTTGTCACTTAATTGCAGTTGAATGAATAGTCTTCTTACATCACACTGGAGCAATGCCATGAACCCCCCCCCCCCCCCCCCCCCCCCCCCCCCCCCCCCCCAATTCACCAGTCTGATGTGGTGAAGTCAAACAGGTGAATTCAGAGTAGTTCATCACACCACTCCTTCGCTTAGTCAATAGTAAAAGTACCTGTGCAAATGCACCCAAAGTGATGCAAAGAGCTCCAAAGATTGCAACTATTGTAGTTGCCCGAATTGGTCTTGCATTCAACACTACTCGGGGGGTTATTCACTAAGGTGCGAATTCGATTCTTGAATTCGCAAACAGTGGATTCCCATGGTAAATCCGCTACAATTTCCCCATTGTGAAGTCGCGACAATTTTTTTTAAAGTTAAGATTGCAACAATTCTCCCATATTAAAGTCGTGACTGTGACAATATTCTCATTATAAAGACGCAACTGCGACAGTAGCAGCCTATTGTGACTGTTTTTATCTGGCGAATTCGCACCTATATGTAACAATTTGGACTTTAGTGAATAACCCCCTCAGAGTTTATTCAATAAGAGAACATGGGAAAGTGGAGAATAGACACAAATTCATTGCACTACCTGACTATTTGGACTTTAGTCAATGAGGCCCTAAGTGCTCATGCAGAAGTTTGTATTTTCCAGCAGCAGATCCTGACACTATTGCCTACAACTTGCATGTAACATTGATAAAGGGAAATGTTGCACAATCAGAGGGTAATTTCCTTATGTTATATAGATTTCACTATCCAAATACATTAGTATTCACACACCAATTGTTTCATGTCTGGCAGAATGCTGCTGGAGAGTAATCATTCATGCAAATCAGAGATATCAGCGGGGTGATTTTCTGCCAGGTTGATTAGCAAATTAGAAATTCATTTGGGTCACGTGACTACTAGTGACTCACCTCTGGTTTTGTTTTCATTGGGTAGGGAAGTTCTAGAAAATCAGCTCTGTTAGATACGTTATTTATGAATGCTTGAAATAAATATTATAGAGATTTTCTTAGCTTTTCTTCTATTCTACTCTCAGAAAGTATTTTCCTTATATGTTTGTATGTGACTTTTCCTTGAATACTAAGGAGAACATTTATCTACCATACTAGTACCCTAAAAGTATACTACAAACTCCAACATGCCATCTTATGATGACTGCTTATGGTACTTCTTTAGGTTACTGCCAATGGCAACAAATGACTAAATATATCAGGCTTACATTTTGTTCTCATATTTTCTTTAATCACTGAATCACATACTATTAAGATGCAGCTTTATAGACACCAGCCCTTGTGCTTCCACAGGCTAAACAAAATATCTCTTAATTATCAGTTGGTTGATTTAAGCTCATGTCGCACGTGAAGATTTCCAGCTGCTACTGGCAAAAAAAAAAAAAAAAGGTTCTGTTGTTTTCTATGCACTTGAGAAAATGCAAAATAACTCTGGTCTATAGTGGCCACAGCGTACACCACTGGCAATGTTTTCTATGGTGGCCACAGCGTACACCACTGGTAATGTTTACTATGGTGACCACAGCGTACACCACTGGTAATGTTTGTTGTTAAGCCTTTTGATCTACAGATCCTATTGTTGCACTATGATAAAGCAGGAATCCGTGTTGTCTTACAAGAATTCTAACATGATTACAGAAACCATTATGGATGAACAACAACAGGACTTTAAGATAGCTTCTTCTATGCACATTGTGGAGAATCAAACCTTAAACTCAAAAGAATTGAACAATCACCTAAAAATGGAGGTAATAGACAAACAGAGCAACATAATAAGGATGTGCTGTGTCTAAAATGAAGATCTCTTATACGGTTAAAGTAAAACTAAATGAACCATATTCTGTCATTAATAGTGTAATAAACTGGTCCACTTATCTGGCTTGATAGTTTTGATAAAAATATAAATTAATTTTCTAACTCAAATACAGATAAGTGTGATGAGCATGACAGTCATCAGAGTGCTCAATCACAAAGGCATGCGTGTCTGGGAAGTGTACTTGTCTGATATTCATGGGTGCTGCGTGTTTACTTCATGTCTAAGATAAAATGATATAACAAAAATCAGAGGCTCGGACATGGCTCAGGACTAGAACATAGAAGTATCTAATAGTCATTGGTCATTGAAAAGCAGCAACGTTTAATTCAAGTAACAAATAAAGGTTGATAAATCTATAGGAAGTTATAAAATAATATTACATGGGGTTTAGTTGGTAATAACCATCATGAATGGGTCTTCTTCATCCTTTCTCGAGGAAACAGTTTAGTTACAGTTATATACCTGTCTATTTGTCACTGCTAAATGCTAATTCTTTTAAATGATTTTTTGCAATATATATATGTATATCATTTATTAATTCCCATCTAGATTTTTATGAAGCTTCTTCTCTCTCTGACACTTAGTTCCTCTTTAGCAGCTCAGATGGAATCATAACTTTAAAGATTTTTCAATTCTTATGCAAATAAATCATCTCTACTGCAAAAATCATTTAGATAATAGTGGCAATTAGATAAGCAAATCATTGCTGTAGTCTGGATTGTTCCTTTAAGAATCAGGAAGGTGTGAAATGCTATTTTATTAGCACATCCACCTTTTCTTTGTATCTATGTTAATTTGCACTTACAGCATTAGAGATCAAAACTATTTCTTCACATTGTAAAGTTCAACATGTTTTGCAGCATGTAGATTTTACTATTGAAACACCGTATTTTTTAAGCAGGGAATTTCTTAAAGGCCTTTTTATTATTTTATTAATATTTATTCATTCTTATATAGCGCTACTATTTTACGCAGCGCTTTACAGAGATTCATCATTCACTTCAGTCCCTGCCCCATGGAGCTTACAATCTTGTTTCCCTAATTTGTCACACACACAGATGTATGTTTTTGGATTGTGGGAGGAAACCGGAGATGCTGGAGGAAACCCACGCAAGTGTGGGGAGAACATACAAACTCCATGCAGATGAAATCCAGGGTGGAATGGAACCTAGGACCTCAGTGCTGCAAGGCAGCAGTGATAAACACTGAGCCACCACACTGCCCTTTGAAAAGAAAAAAACTGTATAAGCTGCAGTATTGTCTGTTATTTTGGGGAATGTAGTGTAAAAGCAGACTAGTATTCTGAAATTCACTATATAGTCAGAATCAGAGATGATCCCTTATAAGCAGAATATTAAAATGGAAAAATATAGTCCAGAATTTTGTTTGTAGCAAACCTTGAACTTATGCTGAAAATTACGCCAATGTATATGTGCTTTAATTATGCAATTAAAAGAACAGAAAGTACACTGGAAAATCCACCAAAACCATTTATAAATGCATACTATATTTTTAATCTATACCAAAAACTCTAAATTGTGTATACAAAATAAGATATTTAGCTTTAAAATTGGGCTTTAGGGTATACTTTTCATATGCTTTATGTAAAGCAACATAGAAAAGAATGAGAATGAATTTAACTTTAAAGGAGAACTATAGTGGAATAGTATACTTACCTGATCCATCTAGCAGCAGTACACGGGGGTAATTCAGGAAAGTGCGAACTTACCTGGCGATCCTTCGATTCACCTCGCCAAGACTGGTACTCACTCCCTGCTCTACTGCACACGGACATCAGTGAGCGCATTAAAGGAATTTCAGAACACTCGAGTCTCCTCACCGAGACTGAAATTCCTTTAATGCGCTCGCTGATGTCCGTGTGCAGGAC
>WMED01007063.1:0-15379 GCA_019650415.1 Pipa parva
AAAAGAGCCACACAGAAGGCTCGAAAGAGCCGCATGTGGCTCGCGAGCCGCGGTTTGCTGGTCTATACCATTACTTCCTGTGAGGCTTTTGTAAGGTGGAAATTTTTAAATTGTATCAAAATACTGATTTTTCCTTTTTTTGAGTATAAGTAGTCATAGTATAGCAAAAAAAAAAAAAATAGGGCAAAACTAATAAAAAAGGGGGAAAAAATGCTGCCCCTTATTAAATATGTCTTACGGCATGAGGTTATTTGTTGTGTATATGTAAGGGGTGAGGTATTGTGCATTGTTGTGTGTTTTATTGGGTAATTCCTACTTGTCATTTATTTTTATGGTTTCAATTTGTGTTCTGAGAAAGGCACCGTTTCTGTTGTAAAACCTTGATTTTTTTGTAGTCAGCTCTATTTTGTTGCAGTGTTTTGGATCTCCATTTTAAACTTCTCATTATGGTGCCTTATCTTCACATGAGTAAAATTCTGAATGACCCATTCAAACATAATGGTTTGTAGATGGGCAGGAACCATTATCACAGAATTACAAATATACAGGTAAATGAATCATGCCTTTGGAAAAACACCTTATGATTCATAGAATATTCTAGTTTAAATGTATAATGGAATTAAAGGGACTCAACGCACATTATCATCAATATTTATAATATATATACAGTATATACTGTATATAAGTACGGTGAATATAACTTTCATAGCTGTAATGCTTTTTTGCCCATTTTCCAAAGTTTTTCATTTATTCTGTTTATTATGTCTTTAAGTTAAAAAGCCCTAACATCTCATAAAGAATAAAGGAATTCCACAGCCTCAAACATTCTAACGCTTAAGAAGTAGAAAATAAGCTATAGCGATCCTTCCAGGCTCCGACTTCTTCCTGGTGTTCCACGTTCACCAGTAGTAAATACTATCACATATGGAGGTGGAAGAAGTAGCTGGACCCCAGACTGCCATTGCTGCAAAACTTTTAATGTGACCACGACATGTTTTGTGCTACACAGGCCCTTTATCAAGTCTGTCAAAAGTGCAAGAAAGTCAGATTTAAAGGTACAATCTAGGTGATTCAATAAAGTGAGAAGTTCAAATGGCGAAGGGGAGAGGGATATTCATATACAAATCCAATTCACTTAAGTGTTTAGTTTTAGCATTTCTGGCATTTAGGGTATAATACATATAGTATAAAACATATACACAAAATCTTACTTCATATTAAGTGATAGTGCATAAACAATGAAGATGAAAAATTCATATATATGTAACTATAACCATAATCCAAAAACAAAAGGATAGGGTACACTAAACTGGACTGTTCAGTGTTTATGCCAATAGGGAATTTTTGTGTTAAAAAGTCCAGTGTCTAAATTCCTAGGCACTGCCAGTTGAAGGATTACCTGCCTGGTAGTACAAAACTTGCATGTGCATCTTTGTGGGAAAACCCAGGATAAATGGTGCAGAAACATAACAGTGTTTAGCTTTAAACACATTGAAACAAGCAAGCTGCCAAAAAAATCTGAGTAATATTTACAATTTATAAAGCCCAAACTGCAAAATAGGCAGCAAATTCATCTAGAAGAAAGAGAACATAAGGAGATGAATGCTTCTTTAACTTTACATCAAAAAACATTTGATATTCCACTGTTAGTTTATACAAAATGGTTTCAAGCTATTGAGTCATTTGATCCAAACTGCTTCTCTTTGTAGAAGCGGTTTGTTTATATTACCACCTTGGGTAGGAAGATGTCTAGTTTCCACAACCTGCCATCTTAATTGTGTTACATTATGTTGATGTTTGTGAAAGTGTCTAGAAACAGGTGTATCACTGGATAGGTTTTTAGGGAAATTTCTCTATTTTGTTAACAAATATGTTAGCGAAAAATGGAGCTTCCACTGCTCCCATTGATGTGGGACCTTGCTTTTAAATGTAGAAATTAGAGTCAAATCTGAAATAGTTTTTATGGAGTACTATAGGTAAACAATCCAACAGAAAATACACAAGGTGGTGAGAAATATTTGTCTCTAGCAAAACATAATATAGTATATGCCTTCTTTTTGGGGAATAGAAGTGTAAAGACTCTGTACAGTATGTCTATAATACATAGCCATATATCCTTCCCAAATGTGTGTTATTTTTAAAGTCTGTTAATGCTCATTTTTCCGCTACATTTAGATTCTGAGAAGACTTTTTCTGTTCCTGCCAGTTTTTACATATATCTGAAGTAACTACTTTTTCGAACATTTCAAGCGCAGGGTTATTAATGATAGGTAAAAAGTCACTTTTCGGTTCAACAGAGTTGCCTCGGGCAAAAATATTGCTAATTATCTTTAAACCAATCTTTCAGTTCTATTGTATGTAAATATTTTTGGAAACTAATTTACCAGTTTATAACATCATCTTTGTGGTAAGGAACAAAATATACTAGTCCTTTGTTAAAGTGTAAGTAAAGTTATGGACAAAACTATACATATATTTTACATTTATAAAGCATAAATCTAAACTTAAACATTAAATATAAAATTGATATTGGGATCAGGAGTTCTCAACACTTAATCAAACAGCCCTGCTCCCCTGCCCATTCAGTGTACAGACTCTTCTTTAGCGGTGCCGATAAGCCTCACCCCCGAGTGAGGTCACAAACTATACAGAGAGACAGAATTCCTCCTCCCCCTCTCTTATCTGAAAAGCCTATTTATAGCCCTGAGCATGCACAGATAAGACCTGTCCTGCAGATAAGAGCTTTTTGACAGCCTGTACTTGTTGGAAAAGTCAGTTAGATGAGGGGGCATGTCATTAACTCTATACTGCCCATAGCAGAAAACAATCACTGAAACAATGCATTTGCAGAGGGATAGTGAGCTCTGCTGAGTTAAGAGGTGAATCAGGAATTTCTTAATCGATTTATTGCTTGACAGTAGGTAAATACAGCTTTATTTATATACAGGGTTTACTTACACCTTAAGGACACTATGTTCTATATTGTAAAGTACATATGAGAAGAAGTTCACTGCCCAGTCAACAGGAATAGTTACCTGTTCCTGTTGTGTTTTCTGGTGGGGTAGGCATTTCTCATTATAAGTCTGTGGGCGTCCTTCCAGTTGCGAGTCTCTTGCTGCAAAAGACTTTTGTTTACAAAAGACACAGATACTGGTGGGATCTGTATGGTGTGTCACACTGTAAACTCTGAGCTGCTGTCTGCTGGCTTCTGTCATTGCACTCCCATGGTTTCCTCTGTGTTCTGGTTGGGCTGCCGCGTTGTGTGCCTCTCTGCTCACAACTACGGCTGTTGTCACGTGATACTTGACAGAGTACTGCCAATTGATCATGTCCCTTTGCCAATGCTTCAGCTTAATAAGTGGAATGTTAATTGTTCTTGTGCCTTTTTTTTGCTTGTTTTCTATTCTATTTTACAGTGCTTTTAATAAATATTCTTTCAGTTTATTGTAATTTTTTAGTAAAGGTCTTCTCGTTAACCTTAGAATATTTCTCTGTATTTTTTTAGAAGATGCTGCAGTCATGTGTCACACACGTGTTATTCACTAAAGTGAGAATTCGACTGTCGATTTCTTAAACTGCAGATTCCCATAGCAAAACTGCAACAATTTCCCCATTGTAAAGTCGCAACAATTTTTTAAAGGTACTATTGTGACAAATTTCCCATAATAAAGTCACGACTGCGACAATATTCTCATTATAAAAACATGACTGCAACAGTATCAGTCTATTGTGACTGTCTTTAGCAGGCAAATTCACACCTTTATGCAACAATTAGGGCTTTAGTGAATAACCCCCTCAGTCTTAATATTTATGAATAAATTCTACTTTTTATAAAAAAAATATTAAATGGTGTTTATACCTCCTTCTTTAATTTGTCTTGAGGGTACCTAGAGAAACAGTTTCCACCAGCTGACAACACATAACAGTTGGATTTTATTTTGACAACTTTATATATGTAAATTTTACAAAATGTTCTTATGTATTGATTCATTTTTATAAACTGGAATATTTAAAATAAAGTTATAAAGTTTGTTTTCCAACAGATGGATTTAGTTGACCTTTATTTACTTTAGTTATGTATTAATTCTTTGATTTTATGCATTTGGAAAATGTAACAAATTAACCTATTGTCCAATGTTTTTAAAATGCAGGAGATAGCTAATTTTGTTTTACATAAGTTAAGGAGAAGCTTGCTTTTCACAATGTAATTGTAATTTTCAGATTGCTCTCTCCCAAATACCCTTTGTGACACATGACTAAGGTTGATAACAGGGCTTTACAAGGAGGTTGTGGGTTTTAATTAAAGAGGAAAGCAACAGTAGGACCAACTTAAGTAAAATCTTATGGGTCACATCTTTCCATTGTTTTGATACTGGTGGCAGAAATGCAGAGATACTTTAGTGTTATTGTTTCCCGTATTGAGCAATTGCTGTGGCTATGTCACTCGGCAGAGTTATTATTAATATGCGTGCAGGTGTTTGGAAATGTATCTGGTCTAGGAACTCTGAAGAATGAATTCTATTTCTAAATGATACACCTAACCAGGAGATTCCACCTATAACAGGTGCTCTACAGTGGGTTCCTCCTTTAAATATTTGGCAGTTATTACTTATAAAGACCTTACTTCATTTGAACCTTTTTTATTTTGAACTGTCAAATATGAATTTCTTTTTCTTACGATAATTTATTTACCTAAATTTGTAGTTTATTTTCATAATTTTTATGTTCATCTTCTCATCTCTCTCTTTTTTTTTTTTTTTAAGCATTAACTAATACTATTGATCTGGTCCAATAAAAAAACCCATACTAAGCTTACTCCTTCCTTTTGTGAGGGATGACTAGCTTAACCTCAGTTATATTGCTACTTCTTAGCATCCCAGATACATTGGGTTCAGACCCATTTACTCTAATCTATATATATTTATACAGTTCACTGAAAAGACTTAAAATATACCTCGTTGGCCCTTATGCACAAGCTTTACTTCCAGTTACAGTTATCACACATAAAGGCAAGGAAGGCACCTACCCATATGGCGTTATATATTTTTGCATCATTTCTCATAACTGCAAAATTCAAATTTTTGGTACAGCAATAGTTTTAAATATTCATCAGATATGACTGTGGGGATACCATGGGGGTTATTCACTAAAGTACAAATTGTTGCGTATAGGTGTGAATTCGCCAGATAAAGACAGTTGCAATAGGCTGCTATTGACACAGTCATGTCTTTATAATGAGAATATTGTCACAGTCGCGACTTTATTATGGGAAAATTGTCACAATCTTAACTTTAAAAAATTGTTACGGGAAATTGTAGCTGTTTTGCTATGGGAATCCGCTGTTTGCGAATTCGACAGTCGAACTTGCACCTTAGTGAATAGCCCCCACATGTGTTGATCTACTTACTTGCAAGTAAAATGTGCCCTCATCTTATTTTTACTTGTTTCAATATCTACAACTGAGACATTGCTTTTTAGCATGTTTTGGGACAATGGAAGTGGAATGTGCACAAGCCACACTAGAACTTATTCTTCATATTAAATAAACTATCTAAAAAACTCACTTATAGAATATACTTGGCTTTACTCTCCACTATACGTACCCCATTCAGAGAAGCTTATTATAAATGGATAATGGCTACAAGTAAATTCTTCAGCAACCATATTCCTTGTGGTTCTTTTTTGATCTTTGACTTTATTACTTAGACACAAAAATGTGGTATTTTTAATATTAAGAAAAAAGTTACATTTTATCTTTTCTCCACTTGGGCTTCACTCAGTACTTGTGTGAAGTGTGCAGATGTTCCTTTTTCCCTTTGGTAATTAATCAGATTGAGTAACACATATAGCCAGGGCCAGGCCTAGGGGTAGGCAAGGTAGGTGGCTGCCTAGGGCACAGCAGGAGGGGGGCGTTATCTTAGTTCTGGCTGCTTCTGGGAAGGATAAGCTAATGCAATATAATGTTATACCCTTTTGCAGATTACTTCCATTTAATTGCATAATATGTAACACCTAATAGCTCTGGCTTGCCCACATGTGGATAAATATCTGCAAAATTTTCTCATATGATTTGAAATTGTCCACAAGGTATTAGAAATATTATTTGACAAACTAATATTGTACTACTCTATAATCTGCATTGGGTGGTTAGCATTCTTCCATCTATTTAAAGTTGGCAATCACTCATTAATAATGAATAAATGTATCAATGTAATAAAAGAAAACAAACTTCAGCAACCGAAATGAGCTGTAGGAGCATAGGAAAAGACAAAAAAATAGAACGAATAGAAATAATCGCAATAAAGAGAAAGTGTTATATCAGTGGACCTTATAATCCCATATAAAAAACTCCTATGAATGGAATAGGGGATTATAAGGTCCGTTGATATTACACCTTATTATTATTGCGATTATGTGCACTATAGTGGTGACATTCACCTTGTATGTGCTTATTGATGTGCACTTAGGGCACCCCCTCTTTGTGTTCTATTTTTTTGTTTTTTCTGTGCTCCTACAGTTCATTTTGGTTGTCGAAGTTTGTTTCCTTGGATTTCATCATAGCAGTTGTGACAGATATTGCATTTGGTTGGAGCTGCAGATGCTCGTTTTTATTTCTGGACTATTCTGGGGACTTTTATATCTTAAGTACTTTACAGTTTTTCATTCTTGGATTTATCATCTTTTCTTTCATTTACTTTATATTTTATCATATTTTAACATTTTATTATTGTTTTTGTAATACATTTTTTTTATTTTTTGAGGCTCTATACATTTTTATTGCACTGTTTTTTGTGTATATATCTTCTTATGTATGAATGTAGAGGGATCCCTGAAGAATTTAGCAAGATATGGAAAATCTGATTGGAAGATGATCTGTCATTTCATTAGAATTTTAGTGAATATTATGCTATTTGCTTCTAGTAACAGACACAATATGTTTGTACCATTTATTTTCTTGTAATTCTTCACATTTCTGTATATCTCTGATTTCATGGTACTTATACTTCATATTTCATATCTTCACAAAACTAGATACGCATGCGGGTCATATTTACTAAGACCATTTCGATCATATCTATTGATTTCACCCCATTTTTCTGTATATTTTTGTTTGCCTGTACTTTTTAATTTCCCAGATTTACAAAGGACTGATAACAATGTTTTCCCATCTAAATAAATTGTTATCAATAAGTATCGATATGTTGACAGGGAAACACTTTGCAATGCTTTATTATGAGGGTTCCTTCCATTACAGAATGACATTGATATCTCATTTCGATGGGAAAATATTTTGGACTTAGGCTAAATGGCAGGACCAACTCCACAGGGAATAATGAGTTTTTGCCATGTTGATTCAATATGGGCCTGGATGCCTTCCTTAAATGTAGGAATATTATAAATTATAGGTATTAGACAACTGGAGGTGGGTTCTTGATCCAGGGTATTATTCTGATTGACATATTTGGTGCTGGAAAGGAATGTTTTACCTTAAAAGGCTTTTCCTTAATGCCTCATGTCTTCCTCTGGATCAGCATTGCAGGACAATAGGCTGAACTTTTTTTTTCTTTTTCTTGTTTTGGCCTTATAAACCATTTTATTATGTAATTTCTGTTTCAGTTTATTGAAAGTTTGCTAAATTAAATGTATTTTGTCTGCAGAAATCATTGTGGAAAGTGCATGGGGGGGTGGCTAGGAACTTAAAGAACATATAGAAAGAGCACACACTTCTTTTGAAGAACATTAAGAACAACTGAAGTACTTAATACCTCCTGCTTTCCATTATAATATATTAAGAAAGCCCTAAATAGAGATTTTCTGAATATATGTTCCCCTATTATTATACTTTTTTTAATCATAATTTGAGTTGTAAAAATGGGGCTATGGTGCCTTTAATTTGCTATAAATGTAATTTTGCGTAAGATTTTCTTTTTACAATAAGGTCAGTCCTCATAGTTTAAATCTACTTCTCTATTTTTGCTTTGCTCCTGTTAAGTAACTTACTAAAATGAGTAAATTTTCTTTGAATTCAATTCTAAGATTTTTTTTCATATGCCCTTGTTGTCCTCTGAGGTTTGCCTTCAGTATCAATGTTTTATATTTCTCCAACTAGTAAAAATGAAAGCTTAATTAGTAATTAGAGCTCAGCTTCACTACATTGCTGTTTCATTGCAGCTATCAGAATCCTTGTTCAAGAATTCTGCAGATTCATAATTCCCTTGTTGAAGTAAATATTGTTCTTTGTAATTTTTAATAATTTCTTGATTGATTTAATTTAGAAATTAAAGCACTAGCTGTCTGGCTACCAAAAATAAGATCACATCGATTGATTTCACCCATTTCGCTGTCAATTTTTGTTTCTCTGTACTTTTCAATTTCCCTGATTTACAAATGATTGAGAAAAATGTTTTCCGATCAAAATAAATTGTTAACAGGGGGAAACTTTGCAATGCTTTTCTATGAGGGTTCCTTCCATTACAGATCCATATCAATATTGATGTCTCTTTTCAATGGGAAGATATTTTGGACTTAGGCTAAATGACAGGACCATCTCCATAGGGAATAATGGGTTACGCCAGCTTGAGGGTGGAGAATTCTTTTGGAAGATACATTTTTTTTTAACAATTTAGTAAATAGGAGAAAACAGCAATATTGTTACATATTGATTGTTTTTTCTGCATTTACTAATGTTCAACTTTAGTAAATGTGACCCTTAGGGGGTAATTTAGCAAAGAGCGAACTTACCCTCCAATCCTTCGCATCAGCTCGCAGAGACTATTACGCGTTTGCTGATGTCCGCGTGCAGTACATCAGCGAACGCGTAACACCATGTGCGAAGTGAGGCGAAGGATCTGGACCTCACTTCGCACTATGGTGAATTGCCTCTGCGAGCTGATGCGAAGGATCGAAGGGTAAGTTCGCTCTTTGCTGAATTACCCCCTTAATGTTTTGGTTCTGACTAAATACATTTTATTAATTTAATAGTCACAAAGAAGTTTCATGATCATATGCGTAAGGTGGCGGGAGCACTGAACTCTGAGTTAAAAATCACCCCCAGTAAGAATAATAGATGAGTATTCTAGGTCAATAATGTATCTAGTGATGGTTTGTAGTGGGCAAATTCAAATAGCAGTTCTTTGAGATTGCCTTGGTCTGCCCTAGTCACCTATGCAACATCACCTTGAACTATAAGATTAATCCTCAGACATGACTGAAGAGGGTCCTAGTGCTGATTGTAAGTGCCACTTAAAGGGAAACTTTTAAGGAATACTTCACTAAAATCAAACTTAAACAAGACTCAAGTACATAACTAGTTTAATTGTCTTTTATTTATTACATATCATTTTTAAAGTGTAAGTAAACCCTATTTATAAAGTTTGCCCCATTAAAGTATTGTAAAGTGAAAAAACGATTAGTAAAATCCTCTTTCACTTTTTCACTCTCCAGCACTTCTTATCCCTCTGTAAAATATTCCTCCTTCCTGTTGTGGAGAAGGAGATGCCCCCACCCCTGACATTCTCTGTCTTAAAAACCTAAACAGACAGTGTTGGAATTCAGTGCTGCAGGGCTTATCAATGAGAGGAAAGTATCAGATTATTAAGCATGCACTAGCAGAATGAGTCGTATGACCTCATTAGGGGGCATGGCTTCTCGGCACATACACAGAAATGCAGAGGGGAGGCAGGCTACAGGATTAAGAGGTGAGAACTGAAAAACACAAAATCGTTTTTACTTTTCAATGTTTCAGTTTATGTTTCTACATTATAAATATAATATATATGTATAGTTTGGTCAATAACTTTACTTACACTTTAAATTTTGCATATAGGAGGTGGCCATATTAGAAATACACTACATTACTTCAGCACTTCTTTATCTTTTTCATCTCCTACTCAGTTTAATGCTTACTTGTGATTGTCTCAAATTAGAAAGAAGTGATTGAAAATCATATATTATCCTTGAGATCTGGTTCTAGTCATTGCCAGTGTCCAGACCAGTCACCAGCACAAAGCAGTAATGTGGATCAGAACAAGAACAGAGGGTTTGCTTACGAAGTAGTACATCAATGATAAAAGGAAAAAATAAATAAAAACTTAACTTGTTTATGGAAGAGCTACCCTATGTAGTATTTGACAATTGCACAGTGATTTAATATTGTGTGTATTGTTGCTGTATTAAAAATATTTGTTGCAAAGTAAATTCTTGGCATAATGACACAAATTGTCAGAGTTGATGACATATTTTAGTTAAATGCTAGTTAAGTGGTGTATTGATGGGAATTGGCGCTAAAGTCTTTCAGTATTTTATTAAAGAAGCCAATGGCACCATCACTATATAGATTTATATTTATGATCTCACATTGACATTATGGAATAGTGTCAGATTAAAAGACATTGTCAGCATTTTTGTCACTGGTTTCCTGGAAACAATAGCAGTGTGTTTAATTTTACGTTTATTATCATTGCAGATAACTCTTATGCTGTTTTTTTTTTCAGTAATCCCATGACATCATCATTACAAAAATGGGCCCCAATTGGCCACACTTAAAAATGGAAATGAAATGCCACGATTCCCTAATATTTGTTTTGATCCTGTATGTAAATATGTGACTGATGTATTGTCCCAAATCCTTTCTCAAAAAAATCTCTTGTCACCATGTTTATAGTTTATTTGAATAGTAAGGCACACAAAATAATTGTTTAAGATGCATTTAAAACTATGTCGCTTCAGCAGATATTCCTAGTTTAAAGAAACTATCCCATGCAAGCTATTTATCATAGGATGGGCTCGCACTTACAGGTTGGGAAGTATGGGTTTGATGATTTGCTTGTGAGCCAGAAATCTCAAGTAAATAGCACAAGCTTGGTTTAAAATAAACAGGACTTTCTTCAACAGCAACACTTATGAATAAACAGCAATAACACAACACTACTTTTCCTTATAGGAAAAGATTTCACAGTACATTTCACTAAGCATCCAATATCCCATTTACAGTTAGGCTTTATTCACAGTAGTCACACTTAAAGTCAGGCTTTATTTACAGTACCATTTTCTTCTTCCCATTCACATAGTCCGTTTCAAACAGACTGTTTAATTGCGAGAACTCTTGCAGTTGCTATGCATTGCATGTTTGAGCATCCATCTGAAATTGGACTCGCTGCAGATTTGGTCTTTTTCTTGTAATTCATCTCTTTTCTATTAATAAAGCATGGGAATAAAATGTAGTGCAGCCAGATTCAGTCTCCTGTCACTTCTTATATTCTCCTAAAATTACATCTGACTTATTCCCAATAAAATCACAGTAAAATGCAGAAATTTCACGATGCAATTCGAATATTTCAAGAAACGCATCTTTAATATTTGAAATTATATAAACAGATTTATTTATTTAGCTTTTTTTGTCAGTGTCCTACTATATCTGTAACATTTTTGTCTGGATACATTAGTTAGCCGCTTCATGTTTTGCATACCATTAATGAATTTGCATTGTCATATATTGTTTTTAGACTCAAAACATTAAAGGAGAACAAAAGTAAAAAAACAAAAAAGGACATTTAAAATAATTACCTTATACAGAGGCTAATGATAACAGTCACAGCGTGAGCTGTGCTGTAATTATCTGCGTACCGATGCTTCCTTCACAACGCTGGCTCACTGAGAAAGCAGAGCCGCAGCTCCTCCCACCATTTTATACCTCGGGTGTTTCAGGGCTAAAAATCATCACATTTATTACAGGGACCAAAGAGAACGCTCCCCACAATGAGCATGATGATGTAGAAGTCAGTGAAGCAGGAAGGAGCTGCGCGCTGGCTTCTCAGTCAGCCAGCACTGTGCAGGAGGCGTCGGGGGAAGTACCGGGAGCTGGCTAATTCCAGCCCAGCTCATGCTGTGACTATAATCAATCAGCTTTGTAAAAGGTAAGTATTTTAACAGTTCTTTTTTGTTTTTTTTGCTTTAAGTCTCCTTTAAAACCTAGAGTTAGAGAAGCCACCCTGTGTACAAGCATACCATTAGAGAGTGAATAAGAGGTATTGCAAACAGGAGAAAAATATCCTCTTCCCAAAGTAGACCACTTTTTTATCTGAAGCTCTCATAGACCTACTGAGTTGCAGATTTTAAAGCAATAGGGAACTCCTATACTACCAGAATATACTATAGGAAGTTACAAATATGCAGGTTCTGTGTTCTGCTGTTATTGCTGTTAACTATAGAAAACTTAGTGGGATATTTCCTAAAGCTGAAATGTTTTTCAAATAGTTAATGCTGGAGAAACATTTTAAACAATGACTGTTTTTGCCTATTTACAAAGCTGTTCAGAATATGCACATGCTTGCCAAAACCCATTATTCCCTATGGAGCTGGTCCTGTCACTTAGCCCCAGATGAAGAAGATTCTCCATAAAAAAAAAAAATCAAAATTGATCTGTAATGGAAGGTGACCCTAATAGAAATAGAAAAACACCGTAACGTTTTCCATGTTCAGCTTATTAATATTTATTGAAAATGATTGATTTTCGATTGGGGAAACCTTTTTATTGATCCTTTATAAAGAAGGGGAATGGAAAAAAAGTACAGGGAAATAGAAATTGACAGCGAAGAAGCGAAAAGGTCAAAATGATTGAAATGGTCTTAGTAAATATACCTCTTGATATGAGCACTGTTGCAAAATGACAATAATCTGTTCTGAATTCTGATTAATAAATACAAATGTTTTCTGTTTATTTAGTAATCTCTGGTGGCCATCTGGCTTTTTGTGTGGCATTTATTTACCAGCTTGTACAAAAGCAAAAATAAATATGCAATCATCAAAAGTGGTAAACAAACACAAAGCAACATACTTCTAGAATTTTCAAAGATACCATTCTCCAGGAATTGTTCCAGGAGTAAGGGGCAGGCTAATGCAAATGTTTTTACTGGTCCTCTTTATCATCCTTTTATATAAAACATCAAATTAAGATTTTATTATGACAAAACAGAGAAAAATCAGGAGATAAAAGGGTTGTTATTGGCTAACTGTCATAGGATGAATCACAAGTTTGCATGCCAACAGAAAATACCCTTGTATCTGCGAAGGAGAGTGCCTTTTGGTTATATTATATTATTATTATGGCACATTTATTTATTGCTAACATCTTCCGCAGCATTTTACAGAGATTAATCATTCAAATTAGTACCTGCCCCACAATTTCATTTCAGTCACACAAAGACTAGGGATTCAGTTAACCTGGTATGTTTTGATTTGTAGGAGGAAACCCAAGCAACTATGAGAAGAACAAACAAACTTATGCAGGTGAGGTCTGGGGTGGAACTAAATCTAGAACGGAGCCACCACACTGCTGCCCTCTTCTCACTTCTGGATTAGGTTTTGGTTGGATGTTTTGCCTTTTTCTCCTCTTCTGGTTTATAATTTATTTTTCTTTCAACACTCATTTACTCTTTTTGCAAATCACACCTTTAAAGAGTTACCTGGATCAGTAAAGTTTACATGCAGCTCACTAAGAACATTGTAATTAAAATGGTTAAAATAGGCAAGATTTCTCCTTTCTCAATTTAGCAAAAAGGTGGAAAAACATTTTGCAGAGCATGTATGACAAAACAATGCCTCTAAATCCTGCTATATTGCAACAACTGTTAGCCTAAAAACATAGGACATTGAGATGTTGTTGTTCATTAGCTGGTAAGGATACTCATTGCCTATATACACATAACTGTTGCTAATTTGGTGACACGGTTGTTATGTAGCTTGTTTTCTTCCTTAACTATTTAACAGTGTGACATTACAGCTATTTGGAATCACTCCTGCCATGTTATATCAACCCTGTGCTTGAAATCAAATAAAAGGTAATATGGGAGGTCTTATATTTTATATTGAGGCAGAATAAAAAATTCTCCATGAGCTCTAGGCGAATATTGATTTTACCAGAAGATGTTTCAGTGAAATTGCATTGAACAAATTATATTAAAACTTTGTTAAACACCACAGAAATTGAAGAAGTAAACAGCAGCCAAAAATAATCTGTCACAAAATGTCAGCTGACAAAGACTGGTTATATATGAACAAATAAAAAGTTAAAGATAGGCAAAACTATGGAATTTAAAACACCGCAAGGCATTTAGTAAACATGCCCATAAAGTTAGCTGTGGTCGTACATTTTAGAAAATGCCTTCTAAGTACACATTTACCGTAGTTCCCAATGTTATATGAAAATCTTGATGAAAGTACTTGATATAAATACATTTTTACATTCAGGGAAAAAAAAGTAGTTTATTGCCCTTTACAAGTTCTACTTTAATCTTTGTTTATTTTTAGGGTTTCATATGTCTGCTATTATATATATATATATATATTATTTTATGCAACACAGATCTGAATTGGAATTATTTAATTAAATTCACATTTTGAAACTAGATGATTCCATTTTATTTTAGTGAAAAGACAATCAGACAGAATGGCCCACGTTTTGTGTATTCTCCACAGCTAAATGTAGATTAACGAGGCAGCAACATAACATGCAGTCCTGTTAACAGGTTGGGACATTTTGATGTGTGTTCCAATGACAAAATGTGTTTTAAACAATTTTACAAAATCAGCTCTGCTACAGCTGTACATTTACATATTGTTAAGGATCTCAGGAAACACACAAGGTGGTACTAGAGGAACTGGGTTTCCACTAGAAGCACTATAGGATACCCAGAGCTCATTAAGTCTCTGGAAGTACAAAGGCATTCTAAATGTGGGAGTTACAGGTGCAAAGTGGTACACCTCTGGAAGCACTAAGCTGTACAGTGAACAAGAGCAGGAAAAAGGTGTGACTGGATACAGGAACAGATGTACTTCAGTATGGGGTGGACCCACTGTACCACAGTGGGAATTGGTGCTAGTTAACACTGAGGTGCAGAGTCTAAGGAGGCCCTGGTCTTCACCTTAAACCTCCCACAAGGGGTTATAGCCTTTGTGGCAGAGGACCTCTCAGGTCGTGGCCCTCAAAATAACTCTAACCTCCCTAGAATCACTGGCAGAGACTTGGATTAGCAGAGCTGTAACTTTAGAACAGGATCACTTGGAGCAGTATAGTAGAACTGTAACTCACAGAACTCCTGGGCACACCCTGAACTGGAACTCACAGCACCTGTAGCGCAACTTGGGACTTAAATATCCTCTCCAGGGATACAGTGGCACTTTGCTGAGAAGTACTTGGTGTTGGCAGGATTAAGAGACACATACAGGATGCTGAAGATCTCTTTAAGGCAGGCTTGCAATAACCAGAACATAGATTGCAATAAGTAAGAGTTAACTTGAGAGATCCATTGGTTTAAACACCTACCATTGAAGTCACATGTGAACTCAGGCAGCCGGAATTGGTGCAGAACAAGGAAGCCGA
>WMED01007065.1:0-17929 GCA_019650415.1 Pipa parva
TAAATGTTGAAAAACAAAGAAGGGGTAGATATTAATATAACTTTTAGTTTTATAAAATGGAATAAAACAAGAAAACCAGGGGTACTTTATTGAATGTGTATACCTTTAAAAAAAAAAAAAAGGGGAAAAAAACAGGGGTACTTTATTAAAAGATGACTATATGTTGTTGATGTTTTAAATGTTCAATTTAGCAAAGTGAACAGTAATTGAAGTTTAACAAAACTGTTATTAACTTGGTTGACAATTACCTAGATGAATTACCTAGGCGTTTCGCGCCGCAGCGCTTAATCATGGTGTCACACGTAGGTGCCACCTACACTCAGTTTTAAACTTTCTTGATATGGATTTTAATTGATTCAATAAAGGACACGTTATTTTATTCTATTGGTGTGCCGGAGATTCTCCAATTTTGTTTCCAATACTACAGTGTGAAAAATCAATTAAGCTAAACAAGATGTGTATATAAAACACACTTGCAATTAACTAAAAGCTAAGTAGCAGTGAATCTCTTCTCCCACAAAACTTGCAGCAGCACAGCAATCCTTGATCTCTGAAAATCACAGCCAAGAATGACGAAAATCAAAATGGCTGCCGAATTTATAGTCCTCTGACATCACTGAAGCCTGCCGGTTGCTGATTTGCTTGAGACTGTCACTTGTCATTCCTTGATGCTGTCCACCAATAACCAATGCTCCAGCCCGCTGTCACATGATGTTAAGAGTTTAAACAAATTGCGGTGAGCAATATATCCACTGACAAACTCTAGCCGAAAAGGGTGCAGCAAGGGGCCAAACAAATGTATAAATTATAAACTGAAGAAAACCAAAAAGGACCCCTGGGACCAGCGCACACCTTAATGCGCGTATACTGTATATATTTATATATACACTCAAAATTAATGCAAAACCAAGTGAAGTTAGAAAACAAACAAAAGTATACTCAAATAACAAAATCAATATTTATTAATACACATATAAATATATATATAACACACAGCATACCAAGGAACAAAAAATACCCAATTAAAACACAATTAAAATGGCCAAAATAAGGCTCCCCAAAAACTATAAGAGAGAGAAACTCATATCCTGCTGCTTGATCTGCCTATACATAAATCTGAAATGTCAGTGAATCTACCAGGAATCCAGGCCACCACCATCCCCACATCCCATTAATCCTTAATATAGTATGGACTTAATACCAACCGGGTTCCCAAGTTATCAGGATCAAGGTAAGAGCGGCACAGCCTGGAAACGTGAAAATGGATGCAGAAAAGAATTCCAACTGTCTAACAGGCAGCAGTCAGGGTATGGGTCCTCTCCCCACTGGACGTGTTAAAGAAATTCTTACCAGGAGCCACTTTGAAAAGACTAGTAAACCCTTACAGAGGGGATTTCGTTTCACGGGATCTTTTCCTTGTGGGAACTGTAAGTTTCGTGGCTATATTAATAGAACGGACAAGGTGAGTGACAGTCTCGGCCTCAGCAGTTTCAAAATTTATGAGTTCATAAATTGTAACACCACTGGATGCATTTACATGCTAACGTGTCCATGTAATAAAATTTACGTGGGAAAGACAGGACAAAGGCTAAAAGAGAGACTGAGTCAACACCTATCAAATATCAGGTTAGCTAGCAGGGACTACCAGGAATCCAGGCCATTATCATCTGTTGCCTCACATTTCCTTTTTTTTCATAGTGGACTTACCACGAATCTCAAGTGCACCGGGATTGAGAAGGTGCGCCTAAACAGAAGAGGAGGTGATCTGGAGAAGAAACTCCTACAATCTAAAATCAAGTGGATTTATAAATTAGACTGTAGATCCCCGAGAGACATTAATGAGGACTTTTCTTTTGAACAGTTCATCTAAAGAAACTGCATGGACAATACTGCACGTTGGTTCTTTTTAAGAATCTTACAAAAATTTTTTTGCTGCAAACGTGGAAAAAAAAACTTTTTTTTTTGGGGGGGGTTTGGGGTTTTTTGGGTTATTTTCAATTATGATTATTTTTGTACTCTATTTTGGCTACCTTTTTGTTTTGAGCTATTATCATTTATTTCATTGGGGAAACATCCTTTATAAATCTGGGAAATTGAAAAGTACAGACAAAAAACAATTGACAGCAAAGTGGGTTGAAACCAATCAATTTGGTTTAAGTAGTCTTAGTAAATATGCCACAAAGTGTTAATGCCAAAGAAATATTTATAGAAATTTAGCATTGGCTATTAGCAACATCAGCATTGAGGGACTGATTTTAAAATACCAACAGTGGATATTGGAGTATTCTATTTGCTATGTAATAAATGTACTTTCAATATATTCCTTCTTTTCTTTTTTTCCTGTTGACCCCTTTCCCAAACAGGTATAAATGTAACAGGGCTGATTGCTTTGTTTGAAGCTGATTTTATTAAATGTTAACACACAATGCAGGGATGTATCCCTATGTGTTTATAACATTTGTAAACATACTACCTTATCTGGAATTATCTTATCACATTTTGTTGAAATCCTGCAAGGTAAATCCTATTAAACAGTCTTAAATTAAGAATTAGCTCAGGTAAATTGCTAACATTAGCATGCTGTCAACAAGTTCTACAGCAAATATTGCAGAAGTTTGTGAAACACAATTATTAGTCCATTTGCTCACAATGTTTCTTGATAATAACCATAATCCACTACCTCATCATTAAGGTAGTATGTAAAACAGTAGTCCGTACTTATTTTTAATTAATAACGATGAGAAATGCGAGATCTGTCTTGCATTTTATATACTGTGTTAAAGTGTGTGCCTAAGAGTCAAAGGAAACTCTAAAGAAACCAAATAGTTCTTGTTTTTTATGGTATTAACTAGAGTTTCTTACCCCAGATACCAGAAAATGGATTTAAATTGAGTCTTAACTTTAGTGGGGCAAAATTTATTAAAAATGATAGTATCAATATCACGATATCAAATGGGGTTTTTACCGATATCACGATATCGATATTGAAATTTTACCAATATCGTGATATCGAATTTCAGACGAACCATTGATTTCAATGGCAGAACAGCTGAAATTTCGATATCGCGATATCGGTAGAGATCTGTTCGATATTGCAATATCGGTAATTTTACCGATTTTAATAAATTTCGCCCCTTAAAATGTTATTAATATATTTTAGATTAGTGTTGTGTCTTGTGCTTGGTGCCTGGTTGCTAAGTTTACTGGTTGTTAGTACACAAAGCGAGATTTTAATGCCAAACTAATAAATATATAACAAAACAGATAAATTAACACTTCATAAAAAATGGCCCACCAGAGCACCAGAGGATCTTCCAGTGGGCCCAGGACTTTACTCAAAAGCACAATACAGCTAAGCCCAGTAACTGCTAGAGTGCTAAGTAATGTTCTTTGAAACTGATTTATCATTCTCTTGTATGTGTGTGTGTCATAACATAGAAAGTTTTATAAATAGTTGGTAGGCCCTTTGAATCAGCTTCTCTAGTGGATCATTGGTGTCTCAGTCTGACACTGCATCTTATATGAGAACACTATCTACAGCGGACTCTACTATCTACAATATCATTGAAAGGTATTTTTAACGTGATGATTCATTATGGATTTTGCCACATTGTGCCACATAACTGTAGAAGGGTCTCTCTATATGGACATAGGCCTTTAATTTATAACTCTAAGGGGGTAATTCACCAAAGAATGAACTTGCCCTCCGATCGTTTGCTTCAGTACGCATAGCCTGTTATGCGCTTGCTGATGTCCTGCACGCGGACATCAGCGAATGCTTTAAAGGGATTTCAGTCTCACGAGACGTCTCGAGTAGAGCCTCACGAACTTTGCCGAGACTGGAATCCCTTTAAAGCGTTCACTGATGTTTGCGTGCTGGACATCAGCAAGCACATAACAGGCTATTCATACTGAAGTGAAAGATCGGAGAGTAAGTTCACTCTTTGGTGAATTTCCCCCTAAACCCTTGTATGCTTAAAAATTGTGTTATAGTCTCACAATTTTTACATAAAATCTCATTTAAAGCAATAAAATGGAGGAAGCCAGACTTTTTCCTCTTATATTTATATCACAAACACATTGCAAATCTGATTTATACAATTTTCAGTAGTGACATCCTGTATTCTTGAATAATAAGCATTGCACAGTAGGGTTTGTTTTTGAACTATTTTTGTTTTAGTTTTTTATTTTGCTGCTTACATTCTTAGCTACTTTTTTCTAAATTTCCTTTTTTTTGTGAACAATGTAATTTGATAAGCTCAAGTACATGTGATGTTGCAAAATATATCATGCAGGGCATGGCCTACATGTCTGGCATCTTAAACAGAATTATTTTTACATTGTTTTGTGTATAATCCTTTTATTTATTGGTAACCTATATATGGTAAGTCTTCCTTATGTAAGTAAATATCTTTAAATCTTTGTTAGAATAAATACCTTTATAATCACTGTGTTGGTTTAATATCCTTAACAAAATAGTACACTAAATTTTAAACTGTATATTAAAGAATTCTGTGTTTTAAAATATTCACCAAAATAATATCAGATTATTTTACTTTATTTTTCTGTGAATAAATAAACATTTAAAAAGTAAATTTTTTTAACTAAGAGTAGCTATATCCAAAAAATGCTGCTAAAGAGAAAAGGTAATTAGAAAGGAAGTTTAAAAGTTTAATTAATATCTGTGTATTCAGTGACACCAGTCACACTATTACAATAAAGACTCCAAAAAGAACAAGCTGTTACTAGGTAATTATTGCATTTCACAGTCACTACTTCTTTTTCATTAACAATAACATCATTCTATGGTTTAGTACATTAGGCAGAGTGCAAAAGGAAAAGAACTGTAGACCAGCTTGACATTATAGAACAGAACCACTAATTGGTGTCACAGCAGGTCAAGATGTTTGTCAACGAACTTATTTGAGGCTGCTACAACATATAAGATCACTGTATTTTTATGGAACTACATTTGCTTAGATCATCAACAAATTTCAGTGTTAGGCAAGAAGGAATTGCTTTCATTCTATCTGTTCCTATTATGCTATATATTTATGTTGTGCAAACAAGCTTGCATGTAAAAGGAATAAAACACAAATACAGTGATAACTATTTAATGTTAAGCTGCTTCAGAGATGGCTGATGGCTGAGATGATTTTCTGGGTATGGAAATAACCATGACAACTTCTTCAGGCAGAGAGTTCCATATCCACACTGCTCTTACAGTAAAAAAAAAAAAAAAACCCTTCTGTGTTGATGCAGAAACTTTCCTTGTTATACAAACAATTCTTGGTATGAAATAGATTGTGGAAGAGATCTCTTTACTGACCCCTAATATGTTTATACATGGTTCTTGGTTTATCCCTAAAACTGCACACAATATTCCACGTGTGATGTGATGAGTGCTTTGTAAAGCAGTATAATTATGTTCTCGTCATGTGCTTACCGTATACATAACCTTATATTTATCAGTGTTAAATTTCCTGCTTAAACCTACAATATATCTAAATCTATTTGCAATAAAATACTATCCTCCTTTGTATTAACTATTCTACACAGTTTAGTATCATCTGCAAAATTTTAAATGTTACTATACAATCCCTCTCCAAGGTCATTTACAAATATATTGAAGAGAAGAGGGCCAAAAACAAAAAAACAGTAACACAGTAACAGTATGTACTGTACAACTAATAACAACCTTCTGTTTCCTACCACTGACCCAGTTACTAACCCACTTACACACATTTTCCTCCAGTCCAAGCATCCTCATTTTATGTGCCAGCCTTTTATGTGGCACAGTATCAAATGCTTTGGAAAAATCAAGGTATATGACATCCAGTGACACATCACAGTCCAGTCTATAACTGACCTCCTCATGGAAGCTAATTAGATTTGTTTGGTAGGATTGATCCCTCATAAATCAATGCTAATATGGAGTTATACAATTTTTCATGTTAAGATACTCCAGGAGAGCATCTCACCACATTTGCAACATGCTAGTGGGACCACATTTGCAACAGAACAGTCTTTATGAATAGTCTCTGTGATGATAGAGTTCCTAAATATTAAAAATAATGATCTATGACTATACTTAATTCCTTTGTGAATAGATTGACATATCTATTTTAATCATGTTAAGAAGGCATAGAACTTTGTCCTGGGTTATACAGGCAACATTTAAAGGAGCGTTTACTTTATTGCTCTTCAATACACCTGACATTTAATTTTGCTCCATGAACACTGGGGATAAAAGCATATTTAATAAATTTGCTTTCTCCTGACCTCCATCTACCACATTCCGCTCCTTTTTTTAAGGGGCCAATATTATCTGCTTTAATCTTTTTATTATTTATGTTATGAAAGAACATTTTGGAGTCTGTTTTATTCTCTTGGGCAATGAGTCTTTCTGTGTCCAACTTAGCTGTTTTAATTTGCTTTTTATATAAATTATTTTGAACTCTATACCTTTTGCAGTGCTTCTATACTGCCTTCCATTTTCAGCACTGTAAATGTTTTCTTTTTGGAATTTATAGTCATCAATATATTTGTATTCATCCGCATTGTTTTTTTCCTTTAATTTCTAACTTTTTTATTCTAATATGGTATGTACCTCATACAATGAGTAGTCAAGATTTTTTTTAAATATCCCATTTAGCATTTGTACTCTTATTATTGAGAACATTGTCCCGGTAAATGATAGTAAGGGCATCTCTAAGCTGACTAAATTTAGGCTTTCTGAAGTTAAATGTTTCAGTGTCTCCATTACAATAAATCCCATTAAAGCTTAACTGAAAGTCTATATTATGATCAATATTTCCTATGTGTGCCCTACCTGCACCTTTGTTATTCTATCAGGCCTATGAGATGATATTAAGTCTAGTGACACCCCCTTCATCCCTCTTGTTTGTTCCTGCACAAGTTTAGAAAGATAATTCTCTGTAGCTATTGACAAAAACCTGTTTCCTTTATGATATCTACAGATTTCAGTTTACCAGTTTATATCTGGGTAGTTGAAGATCCCCCCATTATAATAACCTCATTGTGTTTTGATTCCTCATTTATTTGTCCTAATAGTAAATCTTCTATGGATTCTATTGTATTTGGCAGCCTGTAGCAAACCCCCAAAAATATTCTATTACTGTTTTCCCTCCATGCAATTCATCCCACATAAATTTAGCATTTTTATTGTTCTCATATATGTCTTCCCTTAATATAGGTTTTATGCAAGACTTCACATAATGGAACATCTGAACAATGTATTTCCATCTAGATTAACTGCCCAGTCTTAGCTATCATTAAGTCATGTTTCTGTTATTCCCACTATATCATATTTTAATTTAAATATCAATAATTCTAGTTCAGCCACTTTATTTTTTAGACTTATAGCATTTTTCAAGATACAATTAAGCAGTTTTTGGTTGTTTTTAACTTTAACCCTTTAATTATGCCCTGTTCCCTATCTATGCAATCTTGCCCTCTACATGTGTAATATGCCTCCCCCTCATTTCTAGTTTAAACACTCCTCCACCCTTCTAGCCATAAAGCTTACTTTACTTGTAATCACTTCCTAAAGATGGTATAGCTAAACTATAATGCCAAGTTACCTTCTTAGAGGATATATTATCTTTGAACATTTAAAAAATAAAATGAGCAGTAGTAGATTATAGTATAGAAATTATAGTATAGGAATATAAAGATTTCTGTGCCCTGTGTTTTATGAAAGGATTTGTTTCCCGCTTCTATCTCTAAAATTATTATATAGCTGATTAGAACTTTCTGCTGGACTTTAGTGAAATGTATTAGACCAAATGTAGTTTTATCTCAATCAGGTTTAGTTGTGGACAGTTTGTGCTCTATAAAAACAAACAAATCCCTGGCATTCCAAAGCACTAAAGTCAAAACTTTACTATTTTTGGTTAAGTGCCATGTGAATGTGAAATATGTACATTATTTTTTAAATTTGTATTTTTATGAAACAATAAACTTTTGCTTTTGGCGTCAGAGATCTGTTTGTCTTTTGCTTTGGGGAGTTATGAGGTCTGTTCTCCTGAACCTCCACTCTTATTGACTGGATCAGTGGAAAAATGCAACATTTCAATATATGATGCAGGTTATAAACCATTTGTACCTGAAATAGCAGAAGAGAGAAATACAAAAGTTAACAGTTATCTTGGCAGTGCAAAAATTATAATTTCAATTTGTTGCAAAGGCCAGGAGTCCAAGACAGAAAATGTTTTTTCCATTCCAGTGCCCTTGGCATGTTGCTGATGCTGTGCCTCCTTCTTCTTCATATACCATTTGATGTCACTCAGCCACTTCCTATATTTGTCAACTGACCTATTGTAGGATCTGGTTGAGTTTACCAAACCAGCTACTGTTTTCCAGAGATACTGCCTCCTCCAGTGGATGGTCATCATAGAGCTCCTCCTATACAGCTCCCAAACAGCTATGTGCGTAACACTATCCCCGCCCACTCCAACCTACAACACTAACCCCTTCCTCACTAACATCTCACCCACACCCTCCATATTATTCTACTCCCCACTACTCCTCTCACTAGCTTGTACTACTCTAAGCTGATCCCCACTACTCTCACTGTCCCTTTACCTCCGCCATCCCTAACCTTCTGTAAGCTCCCTATCACTATCTTACTTCCTACCACTAACCTTCCCAGCCAATAATAGTCACACATTCAAAAATCACACCCTATGTCATAAGCCACTAATGGAATGAACCATGTGGCTTAAAATGGCAGCTAGAGCATTTCAATTTTGGCAGCACACAATATCAAAAAGTTTAATTTGAAAAATTTGATCGAAAAACATGATAGAAACAAATCGATTAAAAAGGTAATTTTTCAAATACAATTGAAATGGTCAAAAACAACTTTATCAACTTTAGTAAATTTTGCCCATTTATAAATCTGATTTTAAAAAATCATTGTAGGTTAAAAAGAAAGCAAAAGTATGTACTTTGCACTATTTTCTTGAAAGACCTTCTCTCTTAAATAATTGGAAATTCACCCCTCTAAAGCTACAAGATTTTATACAAAAGCAAATTGCTTTTTATCATCTACTGGATTTAATATCTGTAATAACGATGAAGATTCTAGCTAATACATTTTTTTTTCATATAAAAATTAGGTACCCCACTAACTCTTGCAATTGGCCAATCAACATATTTTGAATTACATTTGATATGATTAATTTGCAGAAAACTTAAAGATAAAGATTATGAAATATGGGATTATATTGTAGAGCTCATAACCTGGCTAGATTGTGACTCAGATTATTGATTCAATGTTATTAGGTGGATTAAATAGAATTATGGCCTCAGAGGGATACAGTTAGACTACATTATATATTGGGTTTCTTATAAATCATGTAAACACAAAATATACTTAGTCTATGTAATAGACAAAATACAAAAAGTGAGTGAATTTTAAATACAATGCCTGTAATAATCAAACCCTTTTTTTTCCAATACTGCAGGAGGTAAAAAGATTTAACAATTTCAGAGTTAAGAGTAGGCTGTACAATTATGAATTCAAATCATTACTGGATGCTAGAAAACACTTTGGATCTCATCCATGGGACATTTGGTGCCATCCGATTACCTGCTTTAGGTAAAGGAAAGCTCAGCATTATGCTAATCTGTTTAGTTTAGAATAATTATTGATGTGCAAAATATCTTCCAGATTTACAATTTCTACTAATAAAGACAGAGGGGGTTGTTGAATAAAGTGAAAATTCGACTGCCAAATTCTCAAACAGCGGATTCCCATAGTAAATATATGACCAAGACAATATTCCCATAATGAAGTGTCGATTGTGACAGTAGCACTATATTGCAACAGGCTTTAGTTTGTGAATTCACACCTTTACACAACAATTCAGACTTTAGCCAAGAATCCCCTATGCCTCAGCACTGTTTTCTGACCTGATGATTAGGACAGAGACTTTAGAACATGCACCTTTCCATAGCTATGTAACATAGTAACATAGTTTATGAGGCTTAAAAAAAGACACAAGTCCATCCAGAGGAAGGCAAAAAACCCTTGAGACAAGAGCCAATTATCCTCATATTAGGTAAAAAAAATCCTTTCTGACTCAAAATATGGCAACAGAGTAATTCCCTGGATCAAGATCCCACCTTCAGTTATCTGGTACCCATAACTTGTAATGTTCTTACACTGATGGAAAGCATTCAAACCAGTTTTGAAAAAATACATTTAATCCTTAACATGTTCTTCATGCAATATCCAAAAGCAAAATTACAACATTTTTGTCAGATGATATACAACTTCTTAAAAAAAATAAAAATAAAAAAAGTGCTAAAAAGGATGTATGGAAGAAGGAATAAAATAGCATATCAGTTAGGGATATCCTTTGATAATGAAAAGAAATAGGAAATTCTTATGGTTTTTTAAACACAGGGTATTTCATTTCAAGAGATCCTAGGACTATTCCTCACCCTATAACATTACTTCCTATTAAGTCTATTTATTTTAAAAGCAGCAAATGTGTTAATTCCCATATAGAAGAAAGATGTCTATTTCATTATAGTAAAACATTTTGGAAACAGATACTGTACATTGATGTAATTTATCATAACTACAAAAATAATATTTTAGAGAATCTTTCTGCAATCTCTCATTTAGAACTGTGGACCCCTTGTGTTTTAAGTCATCCATTAACAATTATAGAACTTCTCTTACATTTTGTAAAAAATAATTGAGTTTTTACACCCTCCTCAATGTCTTAGGCCTGAAGAATGTGCTGACTCTACCCCATAATTAGCTTTTATGTGTATTAAAGCTGGATACATTTCCTGTCATTTTAAATGGTTGGAATCGGAGATATTCATTGGGTATATGTTACCCTTTTTGTTCCTTTTATACAAAGCATACCATTAGTAATTTAGTTGTCTTACTTTTCTGCATCTCCTGGTGCCACTTACCATATGATAGCCTATAAAGAAGACATAATTATGTCACAGTATATGCTTTTAATGTGAATTTGGACTCACAAAAATGAAGTTAATATATAGTAGCATGGTAAAACAATTCCCAATTCTTTGGATTTAAATGCTATTTAAATTTAATTGGACATTGATGGTTTGATAATAAAAACATTTCAGTACAAAATAATGCTACATTAGTTTATGTGTTAATGCTTACAATTTTGTTTTCTTAATTTAGCTCTGCTTTAGTAGATGTTCAAAACTGGTGACTTAAAAGCATATATATAAATGATCAAAGGCACTGAAACAAAATGCATTTTGGCAATATAAATCCATATTTTGGCATTTTGTTTGCTTTGGCTACAAAATTCTTGGAATTTCTTTATGCCAGAATATTTAACAACCATGTCTATAAATATGTCCACTAATTTTAGTTTCATTTGGTCCTTTGCCTTCCATCTGGACAAAATACTATCTGATGCAGAGCAAATACATAAGCAGATTTAAGTTTGTTTCTGTGCATTCATCAGAGCTTAAATTAGATGATATTGTGAATTATTTATTGATGGCATAATAAAAAACAAAATATTCATAATAAAACAAAAATCATTTCTAAGTATTGTTTAACAAGCAATATCACTGAAGCTAGATAATATTCAGTAATTAATGAGTGTCAAAAACTGGTTCACTATACATGATAAATATTCTACTAAATATCATAGGCGTGCACAGGCCATTTCATTAGGGTGTCCCTCTAAAGAAAAAAATCTTAAGGCTAGGTTCACACTGGTGTTTTTATACACAGTGTATCATCCTGTGTATTGCCATTAGGGTGAGACCAGGCACACCCTGTGCACACGTCTATGCTTATTAGCATTTTTTTTTACTTTTTTGCCTGTTTATCAACCGAAAACTAGGCAAAGAGATCAAAATGTATGTTTAAAATACTACATGCTCCCTCGACATTTGATTAACGCCCAACAACACACATTCAGATATTCAAACATACAAATTTTCTTAAAAATGCTAGTGGATAAAGATCCGGGGGTCTAGCGCCTAAAATGTGAATCTCAAATAATGGCAAATATTGCACAATAATAAGACAAGTGAAATGAAATAAACAATCCAACAAATTTAAAAACGATAAAAGATAAGTCCAAAGTCAATTGTTCAATTTGTCTGTTGTTAAAAACCTGTGTATAAATTAATAGTGATCCTCCTGCATGCAGTCCTCCAAGGTCAGTCTGCCAAAACTGCCTTAAGAAAGTCGAAGAGATTGATTTTCGTAGTGCATCCTCGTTTCGTCCCCTACGAAAATCAATCTCTTAAATTTTCTTAAAACATGGTAACATAATTTATAAGACTGAAAAAAGACACAAATCCAGTTCAGCTTTTTATATTGCAATATTGAAATGTTGATCCAGAGCAAGGGAAAAACCCATTAGGAAAGAGACAATTATCCTCATATTAGGGAAAACATTCCTTTCTGACTCCAAATATGGCAATCAGAATAATTCCTTTGATCAAGATCCCATCTTCACTAATCTAGCACCCATAACTTGTAATGTTATTACACTGAAGGAAAGCATCCAAACCAGTTTTGAACTCTTTATTGGAATTAACCATAACAACTTCTTCAGTCCCATAGCCTCACTGATCTTGTAGTAAAGAAAAACCTTCTATGTTGGTGCAGAAACTTTCTTTCCTCTAACTACAGAAGTATACATAGATTGTGGGATAGATCTCTGTATTGACCCCTTATATATTTATACATAGTTATTAGGTCACACCCTTAGGGCGAAATTTATTAAAGGCGAATTTTGAAATTTCAATCGAATTTTGAAATTTCGATCGAATTTTGAAAAATTTTCAATCGAAATTTCAATTGAAATTTCAAAATTTTGATCGAAAATTTGAGATTTCGATTGATTTTTTTAAAAATTTGATCAAAATTCGATCAGAATTTCAAAATTTGCCTTTAATAAATTTCGCCCTATATCTTCTTTTTTCTAGACTAAACAAGCCCAGTTTTGATAATATTTCTTGGTACTGTAATTTGATTATTTCTTTTAGTAGTCTGCCTTTGAAGCCACTGAAGCTCAACTACATCTTTCATGTGCACTGGAAAACAAAACTGCACACAATAATTCCATGTGTGGTCTGATGAGTGACTTGTAAAGTGGTATAATTTTGTTGTCATGTGCATCTATGCCCCTTTTTGATGCACCTCATGATTCTATTTGCCTTTGCAGTTGCTGCTTAGCGCTGGTTGCTAAAGTTAAGTTTATTGTCAACTGAAATTCCTAAATCTTCTTGTTGTAGTTTAGAAATTCTTGACACATTTCCATATGAACTTCTATAATATACTATGTATATCTGGGCACTATGTCAATATAAACACTGCCCAAATAAATGACTGTAGTATGGTGAGTTTAATTATGTATTTGTTTTAATTTAGTGTTTTTAAGGATTTTTTTAAGTATAGTTTTTATGGATGTTCATAATATAATGATCTGATGCTACCATATTGTTACTACAAGATGGCATACTTTATAAAATGATAATGTTTTGAACTTAACAAAGAATGTCTTACATCTGAATTTTCTTTCCTTTTAATAATTTTTCATTATTATATTTTATTCATAAAGGACCAATTTTTGGTACAGTTGTGTACTTGCTACAAATAACCAACTAAATAAAGCAAGAAAAGAGGTCTAGGGTTTATAATATTATATTTTCTAGCACTTAGTTTGTTGTCAAGTACTACACAATATCTTAGTGTTTTTATCTACACTAGCCGGGCAACAGTAGTATGACATCTTTGTGTGGACATCTTTTAGAATAATAATGAGATTTGATTTATTATCTGATAAGCATTATAATTTAATTGATTTCTCAATATGTAAGTAACTCTCTTATAGACTGAGGCAGTAGAGTTATTTCCTGATGAAGAGGCCTTAGGAGCCTTGAAAGCTTGCATTTACCATCTATTTTGTTAGCCAATAAAAGGTATCACTTGTACTCTCTTGTCTTCTCTAGACTAATACATTATTTTTTCTTTCAAAATGAAAGAAACATAATGAGAAACACAGCACAAATTATAAACTTAAAAGAGGAAACATTTTTTCAGGGAAGGAACCTAATTCAGATGAGACTAATATCTATCCTGTATTTCAGCCAAGGCGCTAGGTCCAGAAGAATTTCTTCTCTGGTACAATGGAAGGATATATGTCTTAACACTTATATGGTGGTTCAAATGTCCAATTTAATTCCAGGTAAGTAAATATTATTCTTAATTAGGGCCCATGCATTGTTTTAAAGTAATTGATGTAAAATGTCTTCTTTAATGTCTTTCTAAATCTACAAAACCCTTAATTTTGTTATCAACTGAATACAGATAACAATTTTCCCAGTTATCTATAACAGTGGGTCTAACTGCAGACACAGGGTTGAATTTTTGGATAGCATTTTGTGAGGCTAGGTTCACAGTAGCATATTATGCACATCGTATTATACATTAATGTGAAAAAAAAATACGACTCAATGATTTCCTATGCTACCTAGTTCTGGACACATTAGTGTGTGGTGCGCATACGCCACATTGGGAATGCTGGGTGTTGCATTTTGGACAGTGTATATACATCGCGCACAAAATGTGGCCAGATAGGAAGAGCCGTGAATCGCGAGGGAACGTTCACACTGTGGCTGGTAAGTACAGTAAAAAAAAAATACACCACAGTATGCTATAACTGTGACACTAAAACATTTTATTTTAGACATACCAAGTGACAGGGTAGGACTTTCCAAGTTTATTAAATTTCACCCTCTAGCATTAATATCATGCCAGTTATTGGTCTTCAATTAATAGCAAATAGAAATCAGCACTGGGCTATGTAGCATTATAATCCAATATTCTATAAAGTGACTGCAGAAATATTTCAGAATTAAAGCCATTGTAATAAAGAAGTGTGTAATCCTTCAGAATTGATAAAGATTTTAATAGTATTGTGGATGGTTTCATTTTGGGGATATCTATTTTTCTTGAATTAATATGTTTCTGGACTATATTTTGAGTTTTTACACCAGAAACCTACACATTTATGTAATTTCTGTTTGACTGTATTAATGATTATTTACCAACATATATTTTTTATAAATTCTTCGCGAAGAGACAAAGTACCAAGTATTTCTAACCTGCTCATCATTTCCACTTTATTTAATTTTAGTCACATTTTCTCATATATCTTCGATACTTCCTTTGTTTAGTTGTTAAAGATCACAGTGAAAACAGCAGGGACTCTTGTCTATTGATTACATTTCCGAAGTTGCTGAGAAAAAATAAGAAAGATACAGATGTGTCAGGAAAAGGCTATCAGAATGGGGGATTTACATGGTTACACACTTAGTAAGACTGTGAAAAGACACAGGTTCATCAGTTTCTTATATGGATTAAAAGTATGGTTGAATATATTACATATTGACAATCATTCTAGAGAATAGTAGATTTTGAGAATAATTATTCTTTGATGTTAAATTCTGTTAGAATGGGAACCATGGTAGATTAACTTAGAATAAATATGAAGCTTGATTATGAGTAAATAATGACCCATAGTACTGACTAGTACAGGAAGTGGGTTCAGGTTAGGGTAATTATTTTAGTGTTTTGTAGTCACATGGTGAACCACAGGTATGGTTCTAATTGGTGGATGTTGATGTAATGACAATGTAAATCTTTTATATAAGCATGTTCAGGTTTAATATAAACTATGTGACTGTAACTAATGAAATGTAATTCTAGTTCTAGCCCAGTGATGGCTAACCTATGACACGCATGTCAGAGGTGACACACTGAGATGTTTTTGCTGACACACGTCATGGCACCATTCAATGCCATGGTCTCTGTAGGAGAGTTGCCCTGCCTTTAAAAAATTATGGATTTTTCTCGATGGAACAATACTTTACACCACCCAAATTATGCTCGTTTTTTTGATGAATTTTGACTCACCAAGCTCAGAAGGTTGTCCATCACTGTTTTAGCCTATACTAATCAGAACTGCTGCTAATAAAACTTCTTTTATCTTGATAAATATGTATGTCCCATGTGAATCTTTCCTAGCCTAAGACTGCAAAGTTCTGGTCATGTTCAACTTATATTAAAAAAGAAAATACATTTATTTTCTCTCATTGCTGTATGTGAAATGTATTGATCTGTTAATAGCTATCATGGCAACGTTATTTCAACAATCAATGACTTAACCTCACTTTTATATATATCTATATAACTGCTGAAAATACTATTTTCTTTACAGATTATGAAGTCATTGTTTTTCAAAATTATAGTGACAATGTACATTTACTGTCATTATATTTTTTTTTTCTCTAAAGCAATATGGGGGAAAAAGACAAGCAACTGACATAAACACAATATAAGCATAGCGTTTACAAATGTATTGTCACCTTCAGCAGCAATAAGTATTGGTGAGTTATATGGTAAGAAACCAATAGACTTGCATCCATTTTGGCAACAATGTTTTTGCAGATTTTCTGGTGATACATTGAAAAAACTCTTTCTACTTTGTTTTTCTTTCATTGCTAAAATGTTATTCTAACAGAGAGGTTGATATGATGTCAAGTCTTGGTGAGTTTAACAATACTTGACCTGTGCAAGTCCACCAATAATAGACAACATTAGGCTATAAAGGAGAAGGGTTATGCAGCATCTTGAATATAAAACCATGGTCATTTATTAAAAAAATGTAACTTGAGCTGATGGAGGTTATGTCCAGACAAATAGCAAATAAGCAAATAGGTTTACAAGCAACAAATAATATATTTTATAGCAAATATTCTACCACATAATTGTCTGTTTTATTTCTTGGAGTAAACTATGAAATTTGTTTTTCTGTTTTGGTACAAAGTTTGAAGAGAATAAAATCTAGCTGTGTTAAGTGTTGGACTATTAAAATTTTTTTCCTATACAGGTTGATGAGAGGGAATGCGAGGATAGCTGGCAAGTCAAAAATAATCTAGGAGAGAACGCAAAACATATGCACATAGTGCCTTATCTATGTGCATATGTTTTGCGCTTCTCTCCTAGATTATTTTTGTCTTGAATCACCATTTGTGGGAAGTTGAACCATCTCCACTTTTGAGAAGCTGCATATTTTGAACTTTATTTTTGGAACTTTATTTTGATTCACAACTTCAAGCGCTACAACTTTTCTTTTTTACACTTTTTTTATAGCTGGCAAGTACCTATAGGGAAGGATTGGGTGAAGTGGGAGATAAGGAACGTTACTCAACCTGCACTTTTTAGTGCTTTAACCATTTCTTTTTCCTATACAGCAGTAGTTCTCAGAAGTGGGTGATAGGACCTTCTTCTAGCATAATTCAATATATATTTTTTTCACATGTTCCTGTCTTAATATACTTTTGTTTTTAATTATTTAATAATAAATATTTACTTTTTAACCAGGTGTGCAGGTTAAACAAATATGCTCTTTCACAAGCTTTCCTGTGTTTTTTCTTTCCCTTTACTATGCTGATGGAACATACAACCTAAATTGGAAGAACAACTTTGTAATTCATTCAAGCAAAAAACATACCTGTGAATTACAAAACACTTTTCCTGATTTAAGCCCAACCCAACAAAAAATGAAACTCATTTGGCATGAATATACGCTTCATACCTATGGACTAATGGCCCAAATTAACCCTCTCCCACAAGCTTCATCAGGCAATAATATGAAACTGCGACAATTTTATACAGGAGGGTAAAAAACTACTCACAAAGAGAGTGATTCTGGGAATCAGTACTAATTTGTATACAGTTTATATTCTATTTCTCACCAACATGTGGCACTGTGTAATTCTGCAAATCTGTGGATTAGTACTAACTTCAATACATTTCAAATTCTCACCAACAGGTGGCACTGTGTAATTCTGTAAATCTGTGGATAAGTACTAA
>WMED01007066.1:0-17928 GCA_019650415.1 Pipa parva
TACCTCCTCCTCTTCAGAACGGCTGTCTGTGCATGTAGCGATTCAGCGTCCCTCCTGTTCTGCAAGATGTAATTTCCTGCAGGCACCAGGAAGTTACATCATTACTAGTAAGAGAGGAACGTACCACTACACTTGACAGCCGGCCGAGGAGGAGGTATGTGATATAGAGAAGGAGCCACAACACACTGGTTGAAAATCACTGCTCTAAAGTCCGAATTCATGTGTTGAATTCTCAAACAGTGGATTCCTATAGCAAATCTGCGACTGCGACAATTCTTCCATTGTAATGTTGTGACAACGACAATTTTAAAGTTGCTTCTGCGACAATATTTCCATAGTAAAGTCACGACTGCAACAATATTCTCATTATAAAGATGCGACTGCGACAGTAACAGTTTATTGCGACTGTCTTTAGCTGGTGAATTCACACCTTTTTGTGACAATTCGGACTTTAGAGAATAACCCCCTAAATGTAAGCTTGTAGTCTTCTTTAAATACTTTTTCTACATGCTTACTATTGTCTCCTGATTCTTGTAGGTATCTTTATATAAAGTTTTGGGGCTAGTACTAGAAATGCTTATAAGCCTTATACCACTTGATTTCAGTGAGTAAATTAAGAAGAAGGGTACTGCTGTATTAACACTACAGACATTTTAGGTTTAATAATTAACAACTTATTTACTGTATTAGCAACCATTTTTGGTTAATAAATTATTTAAAATATGTGTGCACAGCATTTTAAAAATCTCCTTCATATAAATACAGGAGGCTTTAAATCTCCTATGTCCTATGAAATAACAGAGCGTACAAGGGCTTTGGACTGAAGCAGTATTCGTTTTTAGTTTTTAATATAAGTAAATGATTTATTTTTAAGATGTTCTGCTCTGGTTTTGCCAATAAAAGTCATATATTTTTAGTAAACATGACTGTCACCTTGTAAGCATTTCTTAGCTTTAGCAAATTGTCTGCTAAGTTCTGTGCAACAGTTTTGGCCAATTCCAGAACACCAATCATCACCTCCACGAAATGTATGAAGCCGTTACTGCAAATATCCACAGAAACAGGATTTTGTTTGTGGATTTGTCCCCCATCTGTAGAAATCTGTCAGATACTAAGCTACCCTGTGCTTTTTTTCTAAATACTGTGACTGACTCCACATCTGTTTAAAGGAGAACAAAAGGTACAAAAAAGCTTCACCCACTTATCGAATCAGTGCTGCAAAAAGGTTTAAAAAAAGAAAAAAACGCAATGAAAACGCAATGAGTGTGATGATGCGTGAGCTCTTTCAGCAGAGCTTCGCACTGGCTCCTGTATCAGCCTAAGGGGTAAGAAGTCTGGTCACATACATATATTAACTAGCCAAAATAACCTCAGTGTCTCAGGTCCCATTTAATGTGGAGTAGTATACAGTGAAGGTAACTCTTTTGGTCTCGCCAAGACTGGAATCCCTTTAAAGCGCTTGCTGATGTCCGCGTGCAAGACATCAGCGAGCGCATAACACCATGTGCAAAGTGAGTTGAAGGATTCGGAGCTCACTTCGCACAATCCTGAATTCCCCCCTAAATCATTAAGGTTTTGAGGCTGTCGATTGGCAACTCAGAGCTTCAACTCCCTCCATAAGTTTTCTATGGGATTAAGGTCTGGTGACTGGCTCAGCCACTCCATGACCTTAATGTGCTTTTTTTTTAATTTTATTTTACATATTCTTTCTCTCAATGTTAAAATTAATCTACCCTTAAAATTATAAACTGTTCATGTCTTTATTAGTGGGCAAACTTACAAAATCAGCAAGGGATCCAATAATGATTTCCTCCACTGTACATGGAGCACAGATAATTATTGTGGCTCACTTATTCAGTACAGGAACATACTGGACAGCATTGGTTCTTGTTCAAACAACACAGTTTGTTAAACAGAAGTATGAAGTTGGTATATTCAGAGCAGCAACAGAACTGTAGCTGCTTAAGATCAGAGCTTCACAACACATACAGTATGTAGTATAGCTACCTGGAGGAGCAAGTACATACAAAATTCCCAATTAATAAGGAATTAGGAGGATTCTTGGTGGGGAATTCAGTATCTGGGGAAACCTAGTCAGATAATATATTGTAGATGCTACTGATGATCCAACTTGTGGCAGGTATCTGCACCCTTCTGGCTTTAATTTATTCAATTTTAGGTGACCCTATAATAGTGACAACATTAGTATAGAACAAGGGGTGGTACTGCACTAGAGGGAACACTAAGTAGATCAGTATATATATATATATATATATATATATATATATATATATTACTTACCTGTGGCTACATTGGGTTACTATAAATGCTATGTAGGGATAAGCTACAGGACAATGAGAAGTGAACAAAGGTGCTTGATAAAAGATGTCTAGAAGCTCTGAGGATGTTACAAACCTATGTTGAAATTGCATGCTATTTATTCTACTGTATGGTCTACAAGTGTTCAAAGACCCCTGCATTATGGTTTTGATCAGTTTTCCTTTAAAGTGTATGATGCTTGTATGCTGATGATACCCAAATTTATTTATCTGCTCCTGTGCTAACAACTGAATTACAGTCTCAAATTTCCAACTGTCTCTTGGACCCGCTCCTACCATTTCAAGTGGATGGTGAGATTATCAACCCTGTAACCCCTGTTTGTTGTCTTGGAGTGACTTTTGATTCTTCTCTTTCCTTCTCTAAACACATCTCTTCAACTGCTAAATCCTGTAGATTTTTTCTTTGCCTGAACATTGCCAAGATGCTCCCCTTTCTATCTCACTCCACTGCTAATACCCTCACGCATGCTCTCATCCTGTCCCGCTTGGACTACTGCAGTGTTCTTCTATCTTGCCTTCCAGTTTCATACCTCTCCCTGCTCCAGTCTATTCTAAACTCTGCTGCCAGAATTCTCTCTCCCCAGAGGGGACAGCCCTTCTTCCAATCACTCTCTGCTCCTTGGCTCCCTGTAAGTAAAAGAATCATTTACAGTGTTCTCCTTTTGGCATTTAAGGCACTTCACTTTGTTGCCCCACCCTACATTTCCTCACTCTTATGCCTGTACGTTCCTCGACATCAACTACGCTCCTCTCAAAGTAACCAGCTTTGCATGCCACATACTAACACTGCCCTTGCTTGTCTTAAACTCTTTTCTCTCTCTGCCCCCACCTCTGGAATTCTTTACTCCTTTGTCTTCGCCAGCAACATTCCCTCTCCACGTTCATTGATTTATGTATATATTTTATCTTTATTTATTCATGCTTAATATCTGTATGTATTGATCTATTTATTTGTATTTATTGACCTGTGCCTCAACACATTCTATAGCTCTTATTGTCCTTCTGTGTATGTAAGTCTTCCTCCCACTTAGATTGTAAGCTCTATAGGGCAGGGACCTCCAACCTCTTGTGTCAACCACAACCTAGCACTTAAAGTGATGTATCCTTGTGATATTTACTTGTATTGTTTTAACAAATTCTTTTATTATAACATCATAAAAGAAATGTAACACTTATCAATTTAAATTTTGTATACATATATCCATTATTCTTGAAAATAAAAATTGTAAACATGTATTTTACTTATACATTTTTAACCTTATAAACTTGTATTTCCTTTGTTATTTCTTGCATTATTACAATGTAAATTGATAATTCTCAATTTAAATCATTGTTTTAAATTATGCATTGTACATTTGGTTTGCATATTAATAAATGTGGACATGTATACATTTTATGAGATGTATGATTTTATTATTTTCTTCTCTCTCTTTCTGCCTTTTCTCCAGTCTCCAATTTGTTTTAAACAAGTTAGAATGTAATAGGTGGGTCACCATTCGGAATTTGTGATGAATACCATGATGTTTAATGCACTTTTCCCATGTCTGTATTGTATTTGTATTGGTGAACTGTACAGCACTGTGTAAATTTGTGGTGCTTTATAAATAAAATTATACATACATACAGTACATATGTGATGCTAGTGGATTCTTAGGTGGGTTTTTCACTAAGGGTGCAAATTCAACTGTCAAATTCACAAACAGCGGATTCCCATAGTAAATCTGGTACAATTTCCCCATTGTAAGGTTGCGACAATTTTCCCATAATAAAGTCGCGACTGTGACAATATTCTCATTATAAAGACGTGACTGCGACAGTAGCAGCCTATTGTGACTGTCTTTATCTGGCGAATTCGCTCCTATATGCAACAATTCGGACTTTAGTGAATAACCTCCTTTAGTCCACAGATGCATGACTGCATTTACATAAAATATGACTTAATATGTCTAAGTCAGCTGGTAACTTGTCAACTTCCTTCATGGACTTTATTTAAATGCAAAGATTTTTGTCATAACCAAAACAGTTCTAGTTATTACATGCTCTAAAACCTTTATAAATCATTTAAATAATAATGGTCCTAAAGCAGGGCCCTGAGGTACAGTGAACAATTAAAAAGTTACAATTATTGATAAAAATTCTCTGGAGATTGCCTTTTAACCAATCCATTTGAAAGCTGCACTTTCTAAACCAATGGGTCACAGTTTCCAATGAAAAACATGCAATTCAGGTTTCTGCCCCCACCACTGTGCAGCTCAAATAGAGTCCGATTATTCTGGAAGAATCTGAACACACAGAAACTCCTGTAGAAGAACCTGCATGGATGTTCCCTAATATGTATGCCCCTAAGCTCCCCACTTTTCTCCTGGTTGTTGGAGATAACACTATTACTAGCAATTTTCAGGCCATCATACAGGTCATGGTGCTCTATGCCAATAATTATGCCGAACAATTTTTAGCCAAAAATCCTCTCAAATCATTTGAAAGAACTTAGGATTTGTCTTCCACTAATAAGCTCAAAAACTTGGGGCTATCACTGGCTATACATAACATCAAATGATAACATAAGATAATATAACAGATGTTATGTCATGAAACAATTACAAATTGTGTTCAGGTTTCTGCTGCGAAAAGTATGTATAGTTTTCCATCAGTAAATACCAAGCTGGTATACCAATAACTGCAAGCTGCTATGGGATATCATTTTGGCAAATTTGGTGAAAGAAAGACACAAACAATTAGGTTATTCACTAAAGTCCGAACGGTTGCGTGTAGGTGTGAATTTGCCAGATAAAAACAGTCGCAATAGGCTGCTACTGTTGCAGTCGCATCTTTATAATGAGAATATTGTTGTAGTCACGGTTTTATTATGGGAAAATTGTCGCAATTTTAACATTAAAAAATTGTCATGACTTTACAATGGGGAAACTGTCACAAATTTGCTATGGGAATCCGCTGTTTGCGAATTCGACAGCTGAAGTCGCAACTTAGTGAATAACTCCCTTAGTGCCAAAATATGTGAGTTAATAACACCACTGCTTTGAAGAGTATCATTTACTTATCTTTAATTTTTACTTCGGTATACCTTTATATAGAGCCTTGTGGTCTTTAGACACCATAACCGAGCGGTTCTCAACCTAGTTGAGACTGTGACCTCTCGCAATGACATCACACGCTGATGTTTGGACTCGACATCATCAAGTCACATGTCATATCATGACATTCAGGTGCAACGTCATCATGCAGGAACCCTTATATAAAGGGACCTGCTCTCACTTTACAGTGTGTTTGAGACCCCTGTTTGAGCGTTGTTCGACCTCCAAAGGAGTCACAACCCACAGGTTGAGAACAGCTGCCCTAACCAATGGTACAGTAAATTGTACTGGAAAGGGGATGTCTAGGCCATTATAGGGCAAATAGTTAAGGCTGAAGAGGGATATTTCCTTAGAAATGGGGAGCTCCACACTCTACAATATTCAACTAAAGAAATTACAATAAATTAAAACCAGAAACCCACTCAATTTCTGCAGCATGCAAAGGAATCCCCAGCTCATAAAACACAATGGGGGTTACTCACTAAAGTTCAAATTGTTGCGTATAGGTGTGAAATCGCCAGATAAAGACAGTCGCAATAGGCTGCTACTGTCGCAATCACGTCTTTATAATAAGAATATTGTTGCAGTTGTGACTTTATTATGGGAAAATTGTCTTAATCTTAACATTAAAAATTGTTGCAACTTTACAATGGGGAAATTGTAGCGGATTTACTATGGGAATCCACTGTTTGTGAATACGACAGTTGAATTTGCACCTTAGTGAATAACCCCCAATGCATTCAAAAGTATAGTAAGAATATGGGTGGTGTTGAGAAGACATTTGAAATAATGATTTAGCACCCATATTCCAAAAACCTGATACAAATACAAAAGAGTTGCAATTCAAATGTAATTGTGCAATTTACAAGTATTTTGCTGTCTTCAAGACTGCTGTACCAGAGTTTAAATTAACATTTACAATGTAACAATTGCAGCTGTTCTTTGGTTGTTGTTATTTTATAAGGCTGACATCATTCTTATGTGACCAGCACAGACAATATGGTAGGCTTGATCGGCAGGTAAGCATTTCATTACGTTTTTTCCAACTGCACTCAAAGAAATATCCCAGAGAGCCTGCAGGGTGTAGTAGCAGTGCTACTACTACCTAAGATGTGTTAGCCAGCCTGCATCAGATTTTGAAAATCACTTTAAAGTTGTGTGTTCTTCGTTTCTGAAGTTTTTTGCAGAATATATTACATATTCAATGTTTATTTTATGTTTTCTTTGGATGGCCGTGAGCTGAAAATCCATATTTTCCTGCACATTAGCCCAGTTCACAGACGGATTGTGAGCCTGCATTCAGATATGGCAATGTTTGTGAATAAAGTACCATATTCTTTATGGAACCACACAGATACAGGTAAGTCACACAACAGGTTCCCTTTATGTATTCATGTCGCTTTCCAGGCTTACATACGCTCCACAAAGAGAAACTGGCACAATGTTTAAGTAGGTAAACCATCTTTTCTTGACATAGCCTCATCAATTTCCCAGAACCTAAACAGTGCCACCATTAACATTGTACTTGGGTCACAAGTGACTGAGGAGTAATGGAGATAAGACTTGGCCTACCTTTTGTGTATAAAATATTAGAAAGTAGTATAGTATATTATAGGCTAGATAAATACACATTACATACATACATACAAGGTTTTCCTGAACTAGCATGCAATTCTTTTGAGGTCTTCATTCCATGGCTTTCAAAAGTATGCAAGGAGCTGTAACAGTACAAATAGCACAGCAAGATATTTTATTACATAGAGTATATAAAGCAGGTTCTTCACATCTATAGTATGTACCATATGAGGACTTTGCATATAAATGTTGCGTGTAGTTTTGTCTAAATATAATACTTGTAATATTGGACAATAATAAAGTAAGGTATATTAAAGAAATACTAGAATACAGCAACAAGTCCCCTCCACATGACTTTCTCCACCTTCAAGAGGAGATCAATGGCTTCCTTTCTCTATAAGACAACCAAATCATGCAATTCCAATAATGCAGTAAAATACACTGATCAGTCATGACAGTAAAATCAACTACCTAATATTGTGTGGATCCCACTCATAACACTAAAACAGCTCTGATTCATCAAGGCATAGACTCCACAATACCTTTATAGGTGTGGTGTTTTATCAGGCACCTAGATGTTAGCAGCAGATCCTTTAAGTAATGTAAGTTGCTCAATGGGACTTCCAAAGATTAGTCTTTTGAGCAGTGAGCCTTGGGTTAGCAGCAAGATCCTTTAATTCCTGTATTTTTAGTGATGGGGCCTCCAAGGATCATTACTGACTAATTAAAAAGCTATTTCTCCTTGTCCATTTTCTCTGCTACCACATAAATGTCAAGGATTGACTTGCTACATAATATTTCTCACAAACTTACAGGCACTTTAAAGATTTTGTCTAGGTATCTTTTTTAGAGGTATCTTGTTAAAAAACTAAAAAATACTTTATGTTCTGCCTATACAATGTTACAGAATTACCCCATCCCTCCCCTTTTCTATAGTTCGTCTGTATCATCTCCGGCATTATTGATTTTAATATAAATGGAATAAAGAAGAGGTCTTTTATTCATTTTGCTGTTCCTGCTCTGAATTTGTCTGCCTGTGCAATGCCCTACTAGTACAGCTTTCAAAAGATCTATAAATGCTTAGCAAATCCTCTAGGGAAGCTTATAATATCCAGTATGGGCTCCCTTGTGAACACTTTATCCTAATATGAGGAGATTTATCTCCAAACACATGTAATCACATTTTTATCAAAGGACCAGTAATACCAGAAAAATAAAAATGCCTATATTGATTGTCATGGCAGCTATTCAAATACAGCACTTTTAAAAAATGTTATTTTTAAAGGTCCATTTATGAATCTTACTGATTTCTGCCTGTTTTTACCCTTAATGTCTTGAGCTATGTTGCAATGTGTTGCCATATACTGAATATATGAAAATTGTAAAGGCATTTGGGACACTTCTATCTATGGATCAATAAATATTGAGGTTCCTAAAAAAGTTTAGCATGTTTAGTTTTGGTAAACATATACATGGAGTCAACACTTAAAACTATACAGATGTTATTCTAGTAATTTGGAAGTGTATCTATTATGCTATGTAAATGTTATAACATTTATAAAAAACAATAAAATGTCTATTTAACATTATCTTTTTTTGGATTTAGTTATTTGTTCAGATAATACCATCACTACCGAATCCTACCATAAACCTACTATTTGTAATTTCCATGATTGCAGAGAGCAATCTTTACAAAGACTGGGTCCTTATAGTCTTTGGTTTAGAATAGATTGCACATATTTAAGGGGTTATTGACTCAAGAGAGAATTCCACTGTCGAATTCTCAAACAGCGGATTCCCATAGCAAACCTGTGGCCAGAACAATTTTTAAGTCGCATCTGCGACGCCAATGGTAGCCGTCTACTGTGACCGTCTTTAGCTGGCAAATTCACACCTTTACACAACTATTCGGACTTTAGTCAATAACCCCCTGTAGCCTATGAAAACAAGACTGTAAACCCCCAAATTGCCACTTTGGCAAATTCAAATCTGCATATTTACACCAGTATGCCTTGCCAAATTGTCATTTCAAATTGTCACTTGGCAAATGTTGCAAATTCAAGCTCCAACAGAACAATTTAAATTGATAATTGTGCAACAAAGAAAGGGAAAAAACTAGTGGAAAAATGAATTCAGTTTTTACAGTAAGACCCTATTTACTAACAAACAAGGACTTACAAAAAGAGAATATTTATAACACTGATCCTGCCCCAAATTTGCTTTTTAGAAGAGCACAAACCTATAAAAGAAGTTTAGCTCCTAGTAAAATAAAATATTTAAAAAATAATGTTTTCAATGTACACAACGGAATTTCAGTTTTAATCAATTTAGATTCTTAATCAATTAATTATCATGGTATGATTAATGATAACCTTGAGTATCAATGAAAAAAGTACAGTGGTACCTTAAGATACAAATTTAATTTGTTCCGTGACCGAGATTGTAACTCAAGACAGTTCGTATCTCAAACCAATTATCCCTTTTTAAAATAATACATATGAAATGAATCCTTTCCAGCCCACACAGTTCGTATCTCAAACAGGAAAATGGTCCGAATCGCAATTTGTATCTCAAGAAATTCGTATGCCAAGCAGTTTGTATCTCGAGGTACCACTGTACTACCTTTAAATAAAAATAGATTGTAACACATTACAGTGCCTTTGTTATTGTAACATATTGGTAAAACCACAAGATCTTCAAAAACAAATTTAAGAAACTTGACAAAATATTCTTTATAAAACTAACAAAGTCTGACCAAAGAATGTACTTGTTTCCATTGTAGTAATCTAATGGAGACAAGACAACTATGAAAGACAACTATGAAAGACACACAGGGATATCTGTGGCAACCTTCTGAGCAATTCCTCTCCTATCTTTACACAAATGATCAAATGTGTTGTTACCCATTACATTGTTACATTGTAGTGATCACAAATCTGCTAACATGTGCAAATACCCCTTCTCTTCTCCCTTCCTCAATAAATCATGCCTGTCTAACCTTTTAATGCTTTCAGTTTCAACAAAGATTGTAAAGTCCATCAGTGCTCCCCATTTTCCAATTAGATCCATTATTTGGGTTTCTAAACATTTTATAACATTTACCTGAGCAGTATTATCCCAGGGATAGACTTTCCAGAAAAACATACAAAAAGGCCCAGAAAGCACTGTGTATACAGCAAAGCCAACGGACAGCAGAGGTAGAGTATCAAATACATAGAAGGACATTTTCAGTTAATAACAAAGTCTAAGATTTGTAATAAATTGGAAATAGGTCTCAGTGTGGGCTTCCAAATTAAATGTTAATTATCAGACTTGGGAACAGAAAAAAAATTCCTGTAAAAACTTAAATCTAGTCCCCATGCCTTATCATTTTGTCATGAAGTAATGTCAGATTTGATATAGACAGAGACCAAAAGAGTTGCCTCACCGAGACTGGAATCTCTTTAAAGCGCTCGCTGATGTCCGGGTGCAGGACATCATCGAGCGCATATCAGTCAGTGCGAAGTGAGGAGAAGACTACGCACCTCACTTCGCATTATCGTGAATTACCCCCTGTGACTTAATGATGATATCTTAACTTTCAGAAAAGTTAATTTACCCATTTTCAAATTTGTATGGTAAATATCCAAAAGACTTTATTTGGATAACCACACAACACATTTATTACCTCTGCCTCCTTCACAGGCCAAGTCATTCCTTCTATATATTAAACTATTAGAGATGTAACCCTTGGAATCAAGAAGCAAGAAGTGTCTTGTCACGTGGGCTGCTACTCTAATTCAATAGAATTTCAATGTTATTTAATTTATTGAAACATCTGGTATTCGCTTACATATTTATATTGCAAATATTGCATTTTAGAGGCACACAAGAAAATTAGGGTTGGAATGTATTTACCTCTTTATGCTAAATTATCTGTTGGTAACAAAATATAAAAAAAAAATGCAAAGCCTCATATTTCCTCATATGATTGCAAAATCTGCATCTGCTTACATTGCATTTCAAGTTGCCTTTAGTGTCCAACCAACATGACATGTTGCATATACTATTGTAAACTGAAGTATAGTCTATAAGTTGCACCGTAAAACATGTACAAATGTTGCCATTAGAATATACTATGTTTGTCAGAGACCAGATAAAGCTAAAATATATATAAAAATAACAATATACTACAAATACAACCTTGCAATAAATGCAGTTTATACCAGTAAAATTAAAATACAAAAATATACTAATAAATCTCATTTTGTGCTACTTTACTCCTCCCTTGCTATTTCTAAGTAGACGTCATTTGCACAATGACATAGTTAGAAGTAGGTGAATCATGGGCTCTACTTGCACCATGTGAGACAGCAGGAGATAAATAAGCAGGTCAAGAGCTAGTGTAGGAAACTGGAATTTGAGTTTTTGTAGAATTGACTTCTTGGTTGACTACAGACTTTTTAGTAACAATGGGCTGCACCTAAATGTATGTATGTGTGTATGTATCATTTTATTTACTAAGTACCACAAACACATACAGCGCTGTACAGTTCAGTAATAAAAATATAATACAGACATGGGAAAAGTGCATTAAACAATACAGTATGAGATCACAAATATACATCATTTTAAGGGCTATGTTGAGGTTGACACAAGAGGTTGGAGGTCCCTGCCCTGTAGAGCTTACAGTCTAAATGTGGTGGGTACAGCTCTGCTTAGGGAAAAGAGGGCTTTAATGTTGGAGGAGTGTTTAAACTAGGAATGGTGGTGGTGGAGGGAACTGCTAATGTAGAGGGCACAATATTGTAGAGAGGGATCAGAGATTAATTAATATTATTTGGTGTGGAATGCAGGAAAGGCTTAGGTGGGAGGAAGACTTACATACACAGATGGAAGCATCATAAGAGCTGTACAATGTGCTGAGACATAGGTCAATAAATACAAATAAATAGGACAATAAATACAGATATTAAGCATGAATAACTAAAGATAAAATAAAATACATGCAAAAAAATCAGTGATAAAAATCAATGCTAGTGCTCTGAAAGATAGGACTTCAGTTTGGTTTTAAACGTGGAGAGGGAATGTGCCTGGCAAAGATAAAGAGGTAAAGAATTCCAGATGTGGGGGGCAGAGAGAGAAAAGGGTTTAAGACGAGAAAGGGCAGTATTAGTACATGGCACACAAAGCTGGTTGCTTTGTGAGGAGTGTAGAAGATGTCGAGAAATGTACGGGCATACAAATGAGGAAATGTAGGGGCAACAGAGTGAAGTGCCTTAAATGTCAAAAGGAGAACACTGTAAATGATTCTTTTACTTACAGGGAACCAAGGAGCAGAGAGAGATTGGGAGAAAGATTGTCCCCTCTGGGAAAAGACAATTCTGGCAGCCGAATTTAAAATAGACTGGAGGGGGGAGAGGTAGGAAACTAGAAGGCCACATAAGAAGAACATTGCAGTAGTCCAAGTGGGAAAGGAAGACAGCACATGCATGAGGTTGTCAGCATTGGAGCAAGAGAGAAAGGGGCAGATCTTGGCAATGTTACGAAGGAAAAATCAACAGGATTTAGCAGTTGAAGAGATGTGTTTAGTGAAGGAAAGAGCAGAGTTAAAAGTCACTCCAAGACAAAGTACAAAGGTAACAGGCCAAAATTCTACAATACACCCTTTATCTGCTGACAATTCGCTCATTTCTTTTGTTCATTAAACATAAGATTAGAGTTTTGAACTTTTTTAATGATTAATGCTCTAAGATCTTGTATGTATAAGTAAAATACATGTAGACTGCGGTAGTCTGAAAAGACAGAGTAAATGATGACCTAGGGTCTGAACCTTTCTTGTACCAAAAATGGCTCAGAGATATATTGAATATTCATTTATGCTCAAATTATGATTAGATGTACAGTAGCCTAATTTGTAGAGAAATATACTTTCAATGCTAGTTTTCTGCAAAATAAGGAGAATATCCCTAGCCACTGTTAATCTGTCTGCAGAGGTTGCAGTATGGGTGGCTGAGCCACCTGATGCTCCAGGCCCAGTTACTGCTATTGCAGTGACCCCTGTAGATTACGCCACTGCTCCTGGGATATCTACTCAATAATGTACTTCCCTACCTCTCTTAAGTCCTGGGGTGCCACCCCCATGCCAAAGATGAATTTGATATTGATGATAATTTAGCAATTCTTCAGTGTTTAACCTTTGGCTAGTTTATGGTTTTGCCACTGTCTTATCCCCTTCTGTTTCCTTCACTAAGTTTATCTATTTGCTTTTGATCCTGCTCTCCCAAGAAATGTCTTTAAGTACTCCTGATTTGGCTTTGATACTTTGTAGCGCTAATTACCTGCTTCACAGCCAGTGCTAATGAAATACTGCCAGGAGTAGCTTCTCACTGCTTCCCTACAGTCAGATGCTTACAAATCTACTCAGCTCTGAAGTTCCGGTCTGGTAGCGCTTATCTCCCCTCTGTGCACACTGCCTCATACTGTGCACCTCCCATCAGAAGTGCTGACAGCCTAAGTGCTATACAAACCTGCACTGACATTAGAGGGGTTTTTGAGCCATTCACTCCTGCACGTTTCCCCAAACAATGTGCCTAGCCATTTGGTTGAGGTTTATCTGCATAGATCATTGACCATTAGCTCTGGGTGGCCATTGGGGCACACCTTTGTGGGTTCTTAAAGGGACTAGCTATTACTCTGCTTGAGCCCCTTAATTTATAACAGACTGTTCCATTCTGATCTGTTCTGCTACCTTACAAATAAGCTAAACTAGCGCTGATAACACTATAAAAACACTAGTCACTACATGTGTGCAATGATGCCTATATACAAACGTACATGAGGCCACAGCCTAGAACTACTAGAACTTACACATGCACCATATAGAAAATATGACTAATAGTTTTCAAACTCCAACAGCAAATTGAAACACTCACATGCACAGTGTCTACTTAATGTCACTTTTCAATAATGTGTCCACACACATAACAATGTCCATAGCACAATGTTCCCACAGTAAAACCACCTCTTCAGGAAATATGTTATCTGTTATCTGTTCCTACACTGACAAAGCCACAACTCCTGCCACTGCTAAGAATGTCACTGTTATGAAAAGCTCTAAAACAAACAAATAAGATTTTTTTGTTTTAAATTGATAATAAATGGCATTTAATAAAAGTTAGCAAATAACATAAAAAAATAAAGTTTTTTTTGTTATTTTTTTCCCAGAGAGTTTCTTCAAGTGTCTCAATTTAGAAACATATTTAGTCCGATTAACCACTGACATTGTTTTAAAGCCAAAATTATATAGAAAGTGGAAGGGATGTAAAATTGCCAGTTTAAAATGACATTTGTCACCAACATTACATTAGTTCCTCACAATGTCACTTGATCATCCACCAGTGATAAAAGAAGTGTTACATTACCATTGGTGACATTAAATGCCACTGCTCCAACACACAACTAGAAACACCAATGTCATGGAGTGTGGCACAGTTGTGACTTTCTATGGCATGACTGGAAATGTGCTGTGAACAAGTAAAAGGCCACAGAGGCTTTTAACTACTGTCACAAACCAGGGCAGATATCTGAAAAGTCCAAACATTTTTGACTTGATGTTGAATATATTAGTTTGTAAGCAGTGCTGTAGGTGGTAGGTCGTATTGATAATTTGGTAAGCAATTGGCAAAACTTTTTTTCTTTTAGTAAAAACTGGAGATATATTCAATGCTTCACATGGATTGTCACTTTGTTTAGGAGCAGGTGATAGGTGACTTTTTCTCCATCATTGGCAACTAGAGCTGCAGGCAGTGCTTCGAAATATTCACAACTATTTTGTATAGATACTGGCTGCAAACAGCATATTAGCTCATCATAGATGAACTATGCACAGAGATGTGAAGATATAAATGAGGAAGGCATTCAATGTATTAGATGATAAGGCAGATCAACATTGCAGGAAAATAGGCTGAACTGGATGGACTTGTGTCTTTTTTCAGCCTTATAAACTATGTTACTATGTTAGATCCCAGACTAAAGTGTGAGCAACCAGGGAGCAGGAGATTGAAGGGGGTAATTCACTTAAGTCATGACAATTTGAGTCACATCGCTAAAAATTGTCGCAAATTTTCTTCAATACGCTTGTAGAACAGGCGAACAGCTGTGAACACATAGTTCTGCAAAGACCTGTGAATAGTGTTGAATTTGCTCGATTGCAACAAAAATAAGAATAGACAAACAGTGTCGAATTCACTAGACTGCATCAAAACTATAATGAAGAGCTGTGATTTATTTGGGTTACAATCTATCCACGCTAATTTGGTACTAACAAGAGCCCACATTCCCAAACAATTAACCAATCTCCCATAAAAAGCATGTCATTAATCCATTAACACAATGGTTCTCAACCTGGGGGTTGCGACCCCTTCTGGGGTCATATGACAATTTGCCGTGGGATTGTCATAGATTTTAAATACAATTTCTCCGCGACCGTGACACTATTTCTATAGTACAGTCTCCGCAACACTTCTATATTAAAATCAATATAATGCTCTTATAGTAAAATCACGATGATGTTTCTATAGTTAATGTGCGCTCACAACAATGTTGCCTTAAGGTCCTCTGAATATTGTCGCGGTCGCGATTTTACTATAAAATTTTTGTGGCGGTTGCAGAAATGCGACAATTTCGGTCGCATGTAATTACCAGAGGCTTCACCCCTGCGGCTCCTCCCCTGTGGAGACAACATTCCTCTTTTCAGACTGCGACTCACCATGATGCCTGGTGTTTCATAACTGCTGGAAGTGGAACATAGGTACCTGGTGGCCTCTCTCTTATCCAAGAGATATGATAGCATGCCACCAGGTACCCCAAACAAAAATGAAATAAAAAGACACAATCTTGCGCAGATTGCGGGATGGAAAAAAAAATTTGGCCTCTTGATGTCACTCCGTGAGGTGCAGAGAGCTTGGAGTGACATCAAGAGGAGCAAGCGCAACTTGGTGGAGGAGGTGAGAGGTAAGTTGATAAACAAATTCAATACAAATAAGCCTGACAGTATATGTATTTACATGTTACATTTAATTTAATAATAATCTGTTTTGATTTGTTTAAATTTGGACATCCTTGTATTTTTGGTTTTACATATACATTTGGATGTTTATATTTAGCCCTGATCTATTTTAAGCTCAATCAATTGTGTAATTGTCCGGACTTTCTTTGCCTCTGTTTCTATGCTATTCTCATCTACTGATATATTTACTTATGCTAATATTAGTGTATAATATTCTATACATTTTTGTGCATTAATGGAAATGTTAGACTAGTTGCGACTATTATATCCGCACATCAGGCCCAAGTCACCAGATCGCAATTACTATTGCCGCACATTGGGCCCAAGTAACATGATTGCGACTATTATAGCCACACATTGTGATTAAAAATATGACTGGGACACTTTACATTTGTTGAGTTAAATTCTAGGTTGTTTCACTATGTTTTTTGAAAACAATTTTTATTAGTAATTCAAACTGTCCCTGTCTTTTCCAAACACAGACAAACTATTAGAGGAGGAAGAAGAGGAGCCAGGAGTCCCTCAAGCCCCCCAGGACACATCATTGTAGTTATTATTTCATTATTCATTACAATTACAATTTTTGAGAATAATAATTTGAATAAATAATAATCACTGACTATGTAGGAGACTGCGACTCAAATTAATGCAACTTGCCAAACAGTTGAGTATGAACTGGGCACCACCAACTAAACTTTATTATTGTTTTTTTCTGGTTTGTGCCTCACATAGATTTCCAGATTGAACTAGCAGGTTGCCACTGCTGTCCCTCACTGCTACCTCCAGCTGTGCCCAAGGTACACAGCCACAAATTAGCCAAAACTCTGCACCTATTCATGATTCAACATTAAGGAGACTAATGCCATCACAATCAGAGAATGACAATAAAATAGAAGGAGACTCAAACCAATGCTATTAGAAAGAAAGAAGGATTATTACCAAGACTGCAACTTAATGAGATACCAGTGAGGTATTTGACTATCAAAGCAGAATGCGACTCATAATAACGTTATCAGAATAAAAGCATTCACTGATTATGATAGCGTTATTTTGAGTCTCACTCTCTTTTGATAGAGAAGGCGACTCAAACGAATGCTATTAGAAAGAAAGAACTATTACTAAGACTGCGACTTAAATTTAATACTAGAGAGGGATTTGACTATCGAAGGAGAATGCAAGCTCACAAACAGTGGTTTACAATAGCAAATCCGCGACTGCTACAATTTTGCTCATTGTAAATGTAGCTGGTGCCCCATGCAACCCCAAACGGAAGCACATTGTATTGAAATAATGCGTCTGGGCTAGAAAATGCAGTTTTCTCTTTGGCACTGTCAGTTAAAGGGACTTGCCAATATCCTTTTGTTAAGTCTAGGGTGGATATATATCGGGCAGGACCCAGTCTTTCAATTAATGCATCCACTCTTGGCATAGGATAGCCATCAAACTTTGAGACTTCATTCAGCTGCCAAAAATCAGTGTAGTGTAGTGTTCCATCCAGTTTTGGAATTAACACAATGGGGCTAGGCCACTCACTATGAGATTCTTCAATTACTCCCAATTCCATCATCTTTTGAACCTCAGCTGATATCGCCTGTCTACGATCCTCTGTGAGAATGTCATGCTTTATCACATGGATTCTGCCCGGCAAGTCTGAAAATACATCTCTATTTTGCTGCAAAAATTCTTTTACCTCCTGTTTTTGTACCTGCGACAAAGTGTCAGCAACCTTAACCTCAAGTAATTGGGACCCAGAATTTGCCTGTTTGGTGTCTAAGGCAGGGCGGAGTTCACGATCCTTCCAGGGCTTAATTAGATTTACATAGTAACATAGTTTATAAGACTGAAAAAAGACACAAGTCCATCCAGTTCAGCC
>WMED01007068.1:0-17926 GCA_019650415.1 Pipa parva
CGTATAGGTGCGAATTCGCCAGATAAAGACAGTCACAATAGGCTGCTACTGTCGCCGTCGTGTCTTTCTAATGAGAATATTGTCGCAGTCGCGACTTTATTATAGGAAAATTGTTGCGATCTTAACTTTAAAAATTGTCGCGACTTTACAATGGGGAAATTGTAGCGGATTTGCTATGGCAATCCGCTGTTTGCGAATTCGTCAGTCGAATTCACACCTTAGTGAATAACCGAGTCGAAAAAAAGAAAATGTTTTCCCTCTCTCATTTATTAACACCCAACATTCCCCTTGACTGTTTAGCTAGTGTCAGGAATTCTGGGAGTTGTAGCTTACCCACATTTAAAATGTGGGTTGTTTCTGAAAAATTGAGCGTGCCTTTAAATGGTACATTTTAATGAGTATCGTAAAATGTAAAATGCATATGTCTTGCCAAATCTGTTGTTTCCAATAGATTTCATTGTGTTTTGAGCAGGTCTATATTTTCCGTGTATAATGTAAGTTGAGCTGTTTTGAATTAGGCTCATTATTGTCTATGGTGCAAAACTAAACTAAAAATAGCTTGTGTGGATTATTCCATAGGAGACAGTGGATACTATTATTACAGCTCAGCTGCAAAGTAGTCAATATGGCCCTGATTTTAGTGTTTTGCTCTCTGCTCTGCAGAACTGTAGAAACTTTTCCAGAGGATTGCATCAAAAGGTGCCTATACCAGTGAATGCCAGCTCTGATTGGTTGCTGTGGGTAACTAGAACTCAGTAAAGCATTGCCCCTTTTAGAACATAGCAAATCGAGGAGCATAGTTTGCCAGTGGGTAAAATGTACTGAAAAAAAAAAGTGCAGCCATTTTCATTCATTATACTGTATGTTTATTTAGAATTTTGAAAGCGCAGTATTAGTAGTAAAATGAAATGCCTTGATAGTAAATTCTATTACTGTTATGACATATTACCCCAAAAAAAAAAAAACAACACAAAAAACTATAGGACCGGGTAAGATCTATTTAACAACACGGCCGCTATCAGTAAAAATAAGAACGGACGGAAAGCAATAAATGTAAACTTCGAATATAACATTTTTACCAGTGCAATATTTGAATATGCGGCATGCCAATCCAAATGAAATTTCTTATATTTTTTTTTTTTGGGTGTTTTTGGTCATTTAAGTTGAGGCGGGATGACTAACAACTATTTTTTTTTCTGTATGTTTTAGGAAAGAGTTTCACCTTGACTATAACAGTCTTCACCAACCCCCCTCAGGTTGCAACTTATCATCGAGCCATTAAAATCACAGTGGATGGACCTCGTGAACCAAGAAGTAAGTGTGAATGAAGTGTTTAATTATCTTACCCTCCCATGCCTGATATTTGGTTAATGTGAAACAGATCGTATATATGCCAGTTGTGTAACACATCCCTGACAGGTCTTGTTTCTCTTTTTTTTACATATTGCAAAACTGTTGCTGTGTACGAACCAGAATGAACTGCGCTTTATTATCATATTCTTCTAATTGTGGTTTAAAACTGATAGACGGATGTCTTTGTTTTTCAACATTAATAATGATGTAACATTGTCCTCAGTTAATAGCGGGGTAGGAATATTTTTTTTTTTACAGACACCTATGAATAAATTAAAGTCTAAAAATATGTTTTTATATTTCATTATTAATCCCAAAGAAATATTTTCTCTAAAAATATCGTTATTAGTTTTTTGATTCCTTTACCCATATTATTGTTACAGTTCTATTGTCTGTATCTGAAGTACCCTTACCCAAGGGCAGAGTGTTTGTAACATTTAAAGATTGTGGCAACCTGCTCTATGCTGTGAATACAAGCGATTCAGTTTTTCATGCATAAGCTGTAAATAGCATTGCCCAGCAGCTGGGAACTTGCCTATCTTCCCATACACGCTACCTGAGGATTCTGGGAGCAGTAGTTCATAACAGCTGTAAGTTTGGGAGTTTAATAGCATGACTTTATAATAAAGGCCTCTATTAACAGGAAGACTGCATTAATACTGTAATTCCCTGGACTCCAGTAAAGTATTTTAATGCCTATTCACAATGGGAAGACTCCCTTGAACTTTGAATATTCTATGTTTCATTTAAACACTGATTTGGCAGGAGGCCATGCAATTCTTCCAATCTCTCTTAATCGCAGTAAAGCTAATTAACTTCAAGTCATTTTATTATATTTCTGTAACTTGGGTAGGTGGTCCTCACGAAGTGAGCACTTCCGTCTGTTTGTCAAGCCTGGACACATGCTGTAAATAATTAGTCATGTTGGCTAATCTCACATTACTGTCTATTGAAATATACAGTCTGTCCTTATTATAGGTGAGTGTGGCTGGGAAGGGGGGATATCCTATAATTATCTTATTTAATGATTTTTATTTATTTTTTATTTGTAAGAAAGTAAAGCACTTTTACATCCATTACGCCACACATCTTTGGTACTGTATGCTGGGATATAGTAGGGTAGGGTACGTCTGTTAAAGGGCAAGTAACACCAGAATAAGAAAATTGCTGTTTGGATTATCATGACAGGCATTTCTCAGCGGTACTTGGTTTTTAATCTTTTTGTGTTAGTTGGTCCTTTAAGTTTCCTAGATTCACAATATGCATGTGCGCGAGCAGGAAGTGGGGAACCAGGAAAGAAGAATAATTTCCCCACTCAACAAATTGACCTCAAATATAAGCGCCAGTTATGTATCCATTGAAAAGAGGACTTCCGTAGAATAAGGCAGGATAATTGTTTAAGACAGCCAGTGTTACATGTGAGCTCATCCTAGTCTTCCTCTGATTCACCTGTTATAGGTAACAGGAGAAAATATGGTTTATTATGGATAGTTTTTTTAGCATTTGCTCATTTTCCTCTCTCTGGCTGTTACCAGCCACTTAAAGGAGATGTTTACCCTGGTATTAATGTGCAGTGTTTGCATGGTTTAAGTGTAATAAAACATATTTGCTATTCATGTCCATTAAAAAATATTCAGTTTTTCCAGTGTTTGGCTAGTGCTTTAACCCTTCCCGTTAGCAGTGCTAAGGGGTCTGTAGGTGCCTTTGTGCTTTAACCCTTCCTGTTAGCAGTGCTAAGGGGTCTGTAGGTGCCTTAGTGCTTTAACCCTTCCTGTTAGCAGTGCTAAGGGGTCTGTAGGTGCCTTAGTGCTTTAACCCTTCCTGTTAGCAGTGCTAAGGGGTCTGTAGGTGCCTTAGTGCTTTAACCCTTCCTGTTAGCAGTGCTAAGTGGTCTGTAGGTGCCTTAGTGCTTTAACCATTCCTGTTAGCAGTGTTAAGGGGTCTGTAGGTGCCTTAGTCCTTCTATCCCCTACAATCTGAGAGATGCTTTGGCAGACCTGTCTGGAATTGGCGGCAACCAAATCCTGTGTGTTCTGATTGGTTCACCTAAGCATCACGCTAATAGCAGGGAGGTAATCGGTTAATCGCCCAAACCAAATACAGATAAAATTGCAAATTTCTTAAAAAAATAACATTGATGTATTGCAAAGGTCCTTTATTTTTCTTGAGCAGAGAGCAACCACGGCAAATAATTAGCAGGGTAAACATGCCTTTAAAAGTGCTAATTAGGAAGAAGCAAAACTCTCAAATAAACATAGTCTCGAAATCTTTCCGTGTGTCCCTGACCAATGTTCGTCACATAGACCCTCTCTTTCAGTCAATGCTCACCTTATTTTTACTTAAGTGTTCATAGGCCAGCGCTCAGCTTTGTATGTAACTAGTGCAGGGAATTCTGGGAGTTATAACAGAGGGATGCACTCAACTGGAAGTCAAAAAAGAAAGTGAAACCATTAAATTCATATTTAAATGTGAATTTTAATTTAAATATTAGGTCAGCGCAGAAGAAACGGAAACTAGAGGAAAATGTTTTCCCCGTATGTTTGTTCGACCGCCGTCATATTTAATTAACAGAGAGACTATTTATCTGATGTAAATTGTACCCCGATATAGGTGGAAACAACCTGTTTTATTTATTTTTTAGAGAAAGCTTTAGGAACTTTACTGAGTGTTAATAGTATGCTGTACCCCACACAAGTAACCTCTAATCTAATCACAAACTTGGTTACCCTCCCTTTCAGTTAAAATAATTCAGTCTGTCTGATCAGGGTAGGAAGACTGAAGAATGTCATGTATTTTGGGGAGGCAAAAGAATTCAAACCCCTCCCCAATTAATTAATTAAAAAATAGATTTGCATTCTTGCAGTCATACTTGGTACTATTGTAGGCAGCAGCACATTAATGTTTAGATGATGACGCAGAGAGTCAAATGCAGCTTCCAAATCAGTCTAGCATTCCAAACAGTTTACAGACTTTTAAATGGACATCTGATACATGATTGGTTAATCCCCTGGAACAGAAAGAGGAATGAACTTCAATACCACTGAAATTAGGGGATGCCTGTAGGAAAATAGCAGTTGAGATTTTATGCGGCATTTGAAAAAAATTATATTTCTAGAAAATCTTTAAAATGAAAAAGTACTTTCTTTTAGTGCTGCGTAAGTAGAAATATTCATATTTACATATACATACATAAATAGAAAATTAGAATGAATAGAAACACTGAGGGGGTTATTCGCTAGAGTCCAAATTGTTGCGTATAGGTGGGAATTATCCAGCTAAAGACAGTCGCAATAGACTGCAACTGTCGCAGTCGCGTCTTTATAATGAGAATATTGTCACAGTTGCGACTTTACTATGCAAAATTGTCGCAGTTGCAGTTTTAAAAATTGTCGCGGTCGCAAATTTACAATGGGGAAATTGTTGCGGATTTGCTATGGGAATCTGCTGTTTGAGAATTCGACCGTCAAATTTGCACCTTAGTGAATAACCCCCTCTGATAGTCAGTAAGGTACCAGTGACACAATATATTTACTGATAGATGCCATGTTGTTAAACAGATCTTGCCCAGTCCCATTGTGTTTTACAGTGCTTATATAAAGCATATACAGGTAGTGTGCCCCAAATAGCTAAATATTATCATAGAAACAATTTGTATATATATATATTTTTCTTTTGGAAGCACATATTGAATATATGGTAACGATAAATACATTTGAGTTAATTTTATTTTTTGTGTGTCCCTGTTCATTTAAACAGAAATAAAGTTATCTTCCTTAACCACATTTTTTGTTTTCGTCATTGTTTAGTCCCATCCGACCCACATAATGGGGAAGTGGCAGAGATTTGACCTCAGCCAAACCACCGGTTGTACAAAAATAAGAATACACCCAATTTTCGATCATGACATTCAGATCCGCTCATTAAAAACCCCAGATCTGTCTTGTAAAAATGCCTGTGGTTTAATGGATATGGGACACACCGCTGGCTGGTTGTTTGTACGCCGGCTTTCTGTGTTGTGACCTTAATGCGCAAACCGACATTAAGGTTCACGGCTTTACTGTTTCTTTGTCCAGAAACATTGATAAATGCTGCGGAACGTTCTCCGTAAACCGCTGGACCTATCTTCATCATCTAGCCACAAAACAGCCCTGGCTGACCATACCACTTCCCCCTGGAAAGTTAATAGTGTTTGATTCATTCTGCATTGCTATCGAGCAGCCAAAGAAAACAATCCGAAGAATAAGTTGCTTGTATGTAGCTTGGAACGGACTCAGAGGCCTTCGTTTCATAATAGCACACAGTAGCTCACTGTATATCAGCACAGCTGGGAAGAAAATCTTAGCAAGGCTTAAGCATTGCAGAGCAGGAGTAGGCCAATAGGCTGTCAAGTGAATTGCATATTTCATCTGTCCATCTTACCCCAAGCCCCACACAGTAAATTGACTGTTTCGTGCGGCGCAAAAAGCAAAGACTGTTTGGAGATGAAATGGGAAAATCTCTTTTTTCTTTTTAAACTGCGTGGGAAATATCATTTAACAAGATTATGTTAGTCGATGCTTTTAAGTACATTCCATTTTTCTTTCGCAACTCACTGGCACCTTACAGAAAAGATGGAATTGGGAGAAAATAAATATTTTTGGAAAACCATTTTTTTGTTTCTGGTATATAAAAAGTGTGAAATATAATACTTCAATGTTTGTTTTTTTTTGTTTGTTTGTTTTAATTTCAGATCCGCCAACTAAGGAGGATACTTACTAAGGTTTTTGCCTCCACCAGGCGAATTCTTATATAGGTTAAAAAAAAAAAGTCGGCTTAGTGAGTTTCGATATTGGTGAAAATGGCAAAAAAAAAACAAAAACTGGCCAATGATCTTAGTAAATATCCCCCATTTAAGATTCCTCTAAAGACTATCGGATTACCGTGTAGCAATAATGACCGTGCCAATCCAAATGAGGTTTTATTAGTCTTCTGGTGTTATTTCTCCTTTAAAAATGATGTTTGGCAGACATCAAGCTCTCATTCACATGCTGGGTTTTTATTTGTTGACAGTGCAGCGCTCATATTGTAAAGCAGAGTCTTTTCCGACGCTAAATATGTATTCTAAATATTCAGACGATGTTTGCTTATTAGTTTTTCTGTGGGAAGTAAATTAACAGAGGTATACAAATGCCTAAGGTGTGTTATCATTCCACGCCTCAGCCTTTGTGTAGGCCTCAAACAATCATCTCGCTAACAGTATCCAGGTCTTTTGACTTTACTGTGTGGGAAGAAGTGCACTTCATACAACTCTAAGGGAGGATCTTGGCATTGCGATCTCACACTAGGGTGCAGCACTGTATTGATGTCAGGGATACGTGTGAAAAGGGCACAGTTGGTTGGTAAAATAAATATGAGAAGCAGACACTTAACCTTTTGCCCTTTATTGATTTTAAGGGAGAAACTTCTTGTGAACAACTTTTTTTTTTAATATAAACACGTCATTATGCTTTGTAAGAAAGACATAAAAAGTGTATAAAGGGGAGATAATGGCTGGCTGCCATGAGAATTGCCATCGTCCCCTTCTCCACAGCCTCCCCTCCTACCTTGAACTACGACAGACCAAAATGAGACACCGAAATCCAGAGGGGGCACCAGGTGCGTAAATTGCAAGGGTGTGTTGCGGGAGCAATTGTGCCTCAGAGATTCTGGACTCCTTAGATCTGTAATATTTGGAATATTAAATGCAAATATTGTGATTCCCCAAAAATAAGACTGGGTCTTATATTACCTTTTGCTCCGGAAGACACACTAGGTCTTATTTTAGGGGGAAATACGGAAATACTTACTGGGCTGGCCTTGGGAGAAGTGCCAAACTGCCGCATTCATCTTCCTGGTCACGGCGTGTTAGAAGCCGGCATTAATCGGCAGATTTGGTGGTCACGTGATCAATTCAGCGCTCTTAGGCCTTCTCCCCTCAACTTCAGGGCATTTAAGTCCTGGTGCCTAATCCTCCTTTTCTGTCGAGTCTGCAGTTCTGGGGACTCGACTCTGCCAGGTAGGGGGACTCAGAGGGGTGATGGCCCTAACAGGGGGAAGCTTTAAAAATAACTGCAGCTAGGTCTTATTTTCAGGGGAGGCCTTATATTTCTAAGCTAGGGAAAAATTAAACTAGGTCTTATTTTCTGGGGAAACACGGTATCTGATTGGAGCTTGGTGGAACTGTGTCTGTATGGACAGTTCCCCTCTAGGGCAGAAGCATTTATGCAAAAGGGCAGTACACTTTTTGTATCTAAACTTAATTTAGGGAGGATTTGCTTTTGTAATTAAAGGAGAACTAAAAACTTAATCAGTCAAGGGGTGATCATTAAGGGGGAGGGACTTAAAAAACAGTATTTTATGCTCTTGCACTGCTCCTGCTCTGATTAACTTGCTGATCTTTTCTGATCTTGATAAGCACTGGGATCCTCTTCACTTCCTCTTCCTGTTTGTTTCGGCGAATAGAGCAAGCGCAGTAGCAGTTTTCTGATGTTAAATTTCATGTACATTGCTGCTGTAAATTATAAAGCAGTAGTAATCAGACGTAGGCCACGCACAAAGTAATTGAAAATATTACTGCGTCATTGTGTATATGTGCAAAACATTAATGGTAATGAACCACTAAGGCAACGATTGGCCAGAGCTTGTAATGCAAAACAACCAATCAGATGTTTGCTTTCATTCCTCTGTCTTCACTAGATTTGTAAATTGTCACTGCTGATTGGTTGCTATGCCCCTGAAGTAAAGCAAGTATTATGTCATCGGCATTGCCTTCAGCATTTAGGTGCCATGTTAAATGAGTTAAATACTTACTTTGAAATGAATTTTAATGTGCTGTAGATAACAGCTTTCTAAGACTGCCACTGGGTTTTCTTGTGGCTTTTGAATTACTTTCTGTTTTACTTCAGCTTTCTGATTGCTAATAGGGGTCACTGACTCACAGCAATCAAAAAATCATTTATTCTGAAGGTTGATAATATTTCCTTCTCATTACATATTTTTCCGTCTGGAACCATTTGTCTTTAAGTCTGTGCGTGAAATGATTTTCTGGTTGCTAGGGGAACTGTCCATACCAATCAAAGGCCCGTTTAAATGTAAGCAAGAGAGTTGATGTACATGATGTTAAATAATTCACAAAACTATACAAAATAAAGACCACCTGTAACCGCTACCCAAACCGTTATCTGCAACTTCATAAACTTTACATTTTAAGTGGACAACACTTTTGGAAAAGGTTGGGTTGACCACCTGAAATGCTGATGCATTCACTGGTGATATCAGAACTACGACTTAGATCAAAGGGTCTCCAATATGTGACCTGGGGGCCACACGTGTCCCCTAAAGCTGTCATATGGGCACCGGAGTTTCATAGACAACCTTGGGACAACAGCAAGCAATCTGAGGGAGAAGCATGCCTGAAAGTGGTGATAGGGTGGACATCTTTTCCCTCACACTACTCCCTTACCTCCTGCACACACATAAGCTTTGTGTACAGGTAAAAAAGCGGCGATCGGTGGGAGAATAATGTATGAAATGAAGCCCGTCAACTTCAATTTTTTTCACTCTTCTGTTATTTCAACGTTTATCCCCAAATAGGTATTTTAATAATTCTCATATCTATTTTTTTTGTTCAGTTTTCTAGCCTTTATAACCATCCTGGATCCTTGGCCCTAAGCATGCCGAGTAGAATCCTTGCTTTGCTCTTTAACACCACATTTTCCAGCTAGCCCGGTCCAACATCGGCTTAACAAGTAAACACTTTGGCTTTAAATCACAAGAGCAGGCTGCAATAACTGTTAACAGCCTTTAAATGTTACTAAAATTCTAACCTGAGTAAAGGTTTCTCCGCAAGCATTAAAATAAAAAAGCAAAATAACAATAATTCATGAGACGATGGCTAGAAAACAACAACAACAACAATAAATAACAGCGTATTAGAGAAATGTTTATTTTAGGATGATAATAAAATATCAAAAGCCTCTCTGAAATGTTTCCACATCAGAGACGGAATTTGTGTTGTGCTAAATATTTAATAAGGGTATTTGGCAGCCCAGCCCTTGAGCGTTTAGTTTAACAGCATGAAGTTAAAACACAGAATATGTATCAGACTTCCAACATATGTATACAGCTTGCGTGACTCCATGTTGTTTGCATTCAAGTCCACTGTCATAAAGGAAAGAGCTAAATACAAGTCCTGCATGTGTGTCCTTGACAAATGAAGCAGCACACAGCTTTTGTCCTGCCAAAAACACCAACCTTTTAACATTTTATTATATATATATTTTTACTGCTACAGATTTCTCTCTTGATATTTTTTAAAGATTATTAAGATTAAGATTATTATTTTTTTAAGGTTGGATCCATTTCTTGTTGCAATGTGAAATTGAATATGCTGCTATCCTTTCCCTAAAGGATTTGGCGAAAGGGAGCGCAAGACACTCAGATCTTGGACCCTAATAAAAACGTTTCTTACTTTTAAAAAGTTGTAGCAACTGTAAATTGGATTCGAAATGTAAAATGCTCTGAAACAGCTGAAATCCGTTGTCCGGTGGCCTGAGAAGGGACAATCTTTGTAGGCTGGGAGCAGGTTTGGGGATTGTGTAGCAAAATGTATTTCCTAGTGGGACAGCAGCTATTACTTGTTTTATTTTTTTAATTATTCACCTAAATTAAGGTTTGAAAACATGGGGGTTATCCACTAAGGTCCAAATTGTTGCGTATAGGTGCGAATTCACCAGATAAAGACAGTCACAATAGGCTGCAACTGTCGCAGTCGCGTCTTTATAATGAGAATATTGTCGCAGCCGCGAAAATTGTTGCAATCTTAACTTATAAAATTGTCGCGACTTTATAATGGGGAAATTGTAGCAGATTTACTATGGGAATCCGCTGTTTGTGAAAGGGTCGGATGTATATAAACAGAATTATTAATCATCTGTGAGGTGTGTTAGGCTGAGTAATTTCTTTAGAAATCAGACTGAACACATTTGTGGTTGAATTGGTCGATTCATGTAATTAATTATATTAATTAACATATTTTCTATCATATTTATGATATTAATGATTATGCAGTCATAGATCTGGTGTAATGTTCAAGTTCATATTCCGCCAATAGATTTAAAGTATTCAAAGAGCTGAATATTTTTTTAGGTTTCCATAATTTCCAAAAGTGTCTAATTTTTCTCCTCCCGCCCCCATTCAATAGGACATCGTCAGAAATTAGATGAACAGACAAAGCCTGGCAACTTGTCCTTTTCTGAGCGCCTCAGTGAATTGGAACATTTGCGCCGCACAGCCATGAGAGTCAGCCCTCATCACCCAACTCCCACACCCAATCCACGGGCTTCCTTGAATCACGCTACAGCCTTTAATCCTCAACCACAGAGTCAAATACAGGGTAAGTGAGAACCCAAATTATGGAATCTCTTTAAGTAATGCTTGTTTATTTATTTATTTTTTTTAATTATTTGACTTTCACCTCATTTGTCTTCAGTTGAGGCTCGTTGCTAGGTTACTTCATTACTGAAAAGTTCATTTAAAAACTGCAAAAAAAATAAAATTGCAAACTGTTTTAGAATACTGCTATCTACAACACACTAACAGGGTAATTCATCAACAAGGGCAATTATTCTAGAGGTCTAGTAACCGAAAGCAACCTATCAGCTGTTAGTATTCACCAATATATGGAAAATAGAATTCTGAAAGACAAATTTTGATTGGTTGCTCTGGGTTCCTAAACCTTTGTAAACAATTGCCCCTTTGATGAGTAACCCCAAATTAATTCCAAGGTGATCAACCCCTTTAATACTAACAAGCACATTAGACTTTGGTACAATAAGTGTTTCCTGATCCTTTTTTTAATCTATTACTTTCCAAATATGTAATGAATGTGGAAAAAATGATTTTGTGTAATGTGACTACAGATATGAGTGGACTGATTGTAGGTGATCCTATCACAAAGGAACTATGAATAGTCCATTTTAAGGTCATCCAAGGACAAAACACATGAGTCAGTAGAGTTTATTGGCTTACCAGTCTGCTCTGTGAGGTCAATTGTGATCTTACTTCAAATGAATCAGTGGCAACCAGTATTTATAAGCAGACCTGGAAATCTCAAAAGAAAACCACTTGCTACTATGGGTGGCATATGTTCCATTTAACACAACCACCATCCTGACACTCTCAGTAAGGAAATAATGCAGTTATGGGTGGAAAGAAAACAGTACATGATGAGAAAATAGAATGCAAAGGCAGGACAGGTTGTATATATATTTTATACCTCAGTCTGCAAGTTTTTTTTTAAATTTTTACAGAAATGTTTGTAAGTGTTCAAACACCTGCATTTAACATGCACACATGAATAATGATATGTTTAATCACAGCACTGTAGACAGAATTATAAGGCACCCGGCAAGATGAACGCTGTTAATTACTTAACTCATGAATGTGCATTAAGCTGTTACGGCACCCTCCTTCCGCCAGAGTAGTCCAATGCGAATTTGTTGTGAGAAGAAAGCTGACACCGTAGACGCAAAGACAGATTCACTAAGAAAGCATTAAGCTGGCAGGTCACCTCCGTGCTTCAGTTTCTAATTGTGAGGAGATCAGAGCATATAGTTCACAGGATGCCATGGATCCCCCTCTAGTCATTTCTTTACAGTTCTGTGAGTGACTAGCCATTGCTATGTAGATAACTCCCAGGCTTCCTTCTGTCATGGGCCATTGTGACATCACAGTGATCTACAGAAGAGGTATGAATGGTTTTCCCACACTTTCTGTTTACTAGTAACTCTTATGCATGTGCTCCGCTAAAACTCTGCTAAATGCAATTAAATTAAACTCATTTAAATTACATTTAATGACTACTTGAGATGATTACCAACATAGTGAAAAAAGTCACTTAACACTTCTTTTAACACATAAAATCGTTGGCTTCATTTAGAGACTCCTTCAACTTTACGAGCTTCATCCATAAATATATTTTAGAGGCAAGTCATGTGCTTCTGGCATTTTCCACCTGGTGACGTAGCATTGGCTTTTCAACATATCAGATTAAACAAATGAATATATAAAGAGCTGAAATGGGTCCTATCTGGTTTTCCTACTAGCTGTGTATGTGTGTATGCAGAGCACGCAAAATAAAACTTTAATATTCAAAGTTATTGCTGTTTAAAGAAAATGTCCCAATTTGGATTGGATGGTAGTTATTCCTGCATAGAATTTTTTAAATTTTTATTCCTAGTTTTCTTTGAACTGATTTGTTTTCCTCTTTGCTGAATGCAACAGTGTTTTATCTGTCGGGGGGGGAGGATTCCTGAATCATGGTGCCTACGTGTGTGTCCAATTTCCTCAACAAAGATGGCTGCAGCCAGATGTTTTGCCTTTCCACACCTTGGCCATCTTTGTTGAGAATCGTGAGCACCTTGGGATAAACAGTGAAGGCGAGGAGGAGAGAGTGGTACTTTGTAACATTGGAAGATATTGATTAAAGTGAGAATCCGACTGTTGAATTTTTAAACATCGGATTCCCATAGCAAATCCGTGACCGCGACAATTTTCCCATTGTAAAGTTGCAACCACGGCAATATTTCCATATTGGACTTGCAACTGCCACAATATTCTCATTATAAAGACGCAAATGAGACAGTTGCAGTCTATTGCGACTGTCTTTAGCTGGCGAATTCGCACCTTTACGCATCAATTCGGACTTTAGCCAATAACCCCCAAGATTTTATTTATTTTCCCGCTCCTATACCTGTATTTTAAATGTTGATTATGATAGGAGTTTATTATTCTTTTAAAGTGGGTAGTTGATATTCACCTTTATCATATTCTACATATTTGCAATATAATTAGTATTCATTTAATTTCTAAACGGGATTCTAAAAGGTATCAGGGCATAGATGCTTTTTCTGTACAAATCCAGTTTGATTGTTTAAAACGCTGTGTGTTTCTTAGAATTGGTGACTCTGACATGTACAAGGTAGTATGACATACTAGAAAAAAAGTAGGGCGTGTACAGAAGATAATGAATAAAAATAGGATAAAAATTTATCCTCTATCCTCGTAAAGGCATGTTCTGGTTGCTAGGATCATCAGCTGTAGAAACCAAACAGAATTTGAATCTCCATTTAGGAGACCGAAAAGACACATAGTTCATAAAAGCTTTTAAATGTAAAGACGAGTTACAAATGGTCAGTACTCCAACATACAAATCCTATATTATGGTTAAGTTATACGCTTCCCATTTAGTATGAAGAGCTTGCATACTCTAAATACCACTAAAATGATTTTAGCATGCTGCCAACAAATGAAACTATAACATAAATATATAATATACATTGTAAATATACTTATGAAATACATTACAGTAATACACTTTGGAAAATAAATTATTGAAATTATAAATTGTACATTATATAGGCCAGGGTGTTTTTTTGATCTGTGATGGTGAGTATTGCAGGTGGATTAATAAATTACAAGATGGGGGATCTTCTGTAAGATGGAAACACCAGAGTCAGCACAATCACATATACAGGAGCCTAATAATATGGATGAAAATAGACAGTAGGATAAATGCAATGGTCATGACTTGAGATCTTATGGTGTAATTATGGTATCTGGAGTCCCAATCCTAAATGTATTATAATATTACCCACCCATTTGCTAATCCACCTGCAGGAAAGTGTTGTGTAACCAGTGAGCAATGAGGAAAAGTTGGTCAGAGACCTCAAGGTAGTGCTTCAGATAGCCAGGTCATTATCAGTACAATGTTTAATGGAATTGTGACGTGTGGGTACTTTCTGATTTATATAGTGTTTTCTTCCAACTGTGCTGGGCTTTTGGAAATCCATAAATAAATAAATCATAGAAAGAACTTTTATTAGATAGAGTGGAAGGCCTTTTAAAAGAGATAAACTGAAAACTTCTATTTAAATGTTATGACATAAAATATACCTGCACAAGTCTATCTCGTTGATTTTGCTCATGACTTGGAAAACAGAACAGTTTCTGTTATTCTTTACCACCAAATATATAATGTGTTTCTGTACACAACTCTGGCAAAGGAGATGTGCTAGGAATGGTTCCTGTGGACAGAACTGTTGACGCCTTATAGATTTCCAAGTGTGAGTGGTCAGTGTGAATGCATCTACATTCTAAACTAACTACTCTCATCTTGTGCACCAGTACTAATCCATAGACCACAAATGAAAATTCATACATCATTCCAGCAATGTAATGTAATATGGTGCATTCACACTGACCACTCACACTTGGAAATCTATGAATCATTGATGGTTTTCATTTTTAGTATAAAGACTTTTCAATAAAACCATGTTAAGATTTCATTACTTAACACTGCTACAAAATATATCTTGGGAAATAACATGCATTAGATGCATGGAGGAGAATTCATCAACAGGGGCAGTCATTGTAGAGCACTAGTAATCCACAGCAACCAATCAGCTGTTAGCATTCACTGGTATACGGAACCTAGAATTTTGAAAGTGAACTGCTGATAGGCTACTATGGGTTGCTAGAATTCTGTAAAGATTGTCCCGTTGATGAATTACGCAAATGGTTAGCAGTTAGAAACCTCTTGAAATGTTTATGTCCGTTGGACAAAGACCAGTCCATGAAGCGGCCAAAAATGTCGCCAGCGTTAAATATACACCTGTGTTTGATGAATCCTAAGCGTTTAACAGCCACCGCTCGGCTGAGCATGTGTACTTGCAATACAGTGTTCAAATTGTTTTATGTCCAAGTCATCTGGGAATAGCTTTGTTCCTTGCCTGGAAAACAATAGAAGAAGTGTTTTGTTTTTTTTTAATCTTTCTTGTCACTTGAGACAGTTGTATATTGTAGCAACATATTTTAGTAAAATATATATATTTGTCAAGTAAAGCAAAGCAAGGCATTATATTACATACTATTCATAGCTCTAGTTTCAAAACACTGAAATTGCTCTGCTGGGAATGATTACTTAAAATTTTTGCAATGGTTTTTAAATCTGATATAGGCTGGATTGTATCTGGCGTACTGATGGCCCGAAGAGACGACAGGTGGTCCCGTCCCCCCACACATCGTTGCGCATTTCAGGAATGTCCCACCATATCCGAATTCAATCAAATTAATGTAAAGCTACTTCGTCTCTGATTTGGTATTTAGGAGAGAGTGCCTCTGTGCTGGAGACTCAATAGGCTGGCTTTGGGCTTAACCCTAGTCTAGGAAAGGAATCCGAGGAATGAATTTTCATGTAGACCAGAAATCAATGTGTCTGTTTCACAGGAAAGGCAAGGGGGATCCTCTAAAAGAAAGTCATTAGAAAAATATTTAATGGGAATTTTAATCCCAATGAAAAATCTTATATAGTGGTTGTGGCTCATTGCATTAGATTTTCTTTTCAATTAGCACTAACCTTATTGCAAGAACATAATAGCAATCAGTGGTGGTTTTATGTGCCTTCAATATTTTAAGGGTTCATATTCACTCATTTGTCAGAATTACATCAGCGAAACAAATTTGTTACTTCTTATTCACTAAGCCGCAGATTCCCTTACCATTGACGCAAACGGATGCCATTGATGGACACTGATGTCATTTGAACAGTAGCGTGCCAATAGTGATGCGTATTCGTGTGTAGCATAGTGACATCAGCAACTAACTTTACGTGAATGTGGTATCCATTTCTATGTCATTATATCTCTAGCTCATGTTGTCACTTGGTCATAGTCTTTATTGTCACTTTTGAATGAACTGTGGCATTATGCCATCAGCCTCCCACTGTACCACTTTGATCTTGTGAAGTCAAATGGGTGAATTTGGAGAAGTCTTTCCAAATTTGCTACATCAGCAGACTCCCATCGCTTGACGAATAGAAAAAAAAAACTCCCAGCATCCCCTGTCAGCCTTCGTTGCTACGTTCTGACGACAAATGCAAACGCCCAGGCTGAAATACTATACAGTAGACAAGTGAATTGGTTTTCATTAATTAGCATAGCTCTCTTAAAGTCAATAAAACAATCTGTTTGTAAACCAGTGCACAATGGGCTTGTAATCTAATCAAATATTACAATATGCTTCCAAAGTGATTTCTGGAGGAACGTACACCTGCTGGTCTGAAAACATCTAACCAAACATATCAAGAGACAAGAGATGGGAACATAGTCTCACCACATCAAACGCGTGTGAGGTTAAAGGATTACTCTGTGCAGTGACTGAACATAAATTAGAGTGCACAAAGCAGTTTATCTGCAGACGAGCTCTTTGGGCATGCAAAACCCAGGCAAAGTGATATTTTCTTTTTGAGGATAGATCTTTTGTAGTTTTCCAGGTGCATTTTTTTTTTTATTTGCCTTGTGGGCATTTTGCTTTTTTTCCCTTCTTTCTGTAAAGATTCTTCTTTATTGGTGAGTCCCCTGTGAAGCTGAGAAGCGCTTCGTTTGTATTGAATCGCTCAGTATGTCTTTTTTTTAGTGTCATAATGTCTATCCGGGGAGCTGATGTTGACATCTACAGCTTGGGATTTCTGCTTGGAGGACGTTTTATCATTTCTGTAATGCGAAAAGGTTTTCTTTAATATCTTATAAAATCCTTTAATGTTCTAATTTTTTCGCTGCCTTGTAAGCCCTTTGGTTATCTGAAAGTGCTCCATGTTTAAGGAAAGCAGACTTAAAGTTTAACTAGAATTAGCCCTTCAATAATAAATAACTACTCTTTTCCTCAGTTGTGCTATAGGATTTAGCTATGCCTGCCCAGTGTTCTTCCTCTGTGATTCACAACAGTGGCCATTAGCAGATCCCCAAAAGGCCGCAAGGTAGAGGAGAAGTCCACTGAAACCAATATGAATTTTTAATTCCTTTCCACTTATCTGATTTTAAAAACATGGTTGGTTTTAGGGGTGCATACTAAGCAATTGCTCTTGGTCCCCAATATCTTTCTAGACAGTCCCCTGCTGCAAATAGACTTATTCTGTTCACTGTCTCTGCCCTGCCTGACAAACATATTGTGACAGGGGTCACCATTTTCAGTGTTGCGCAACCACACACACCCACAGCCCTGTTTTCTGCTAGTGATATTCATTCAAGAGAAGTTGTCAAGGTTGGCAGAGGGTTTTGGGTATTGCTGCCGGTAATGTGTAATTTTTTTTTAAAATTCTGGACTCTGTAATTTTAACAAAATGATCGTTGTTGACTTAAAGTCGAATTTATTTTGACTGCTGTGGAATGTACAGCCTGGTTGCCAAAGATCTGGTTCAACAACAATTCCCATTGTGTGTTAAGGTTGCAACTTGCATTGTACCTTTATCTGCTGCAAAAGTTTAGTGGAAAGAACTAAATTTGGTGTAGAGAATAAATATTAATAACTGTTAGATGTGTATAGCTTTAACAATGCAACCACCAAAGCATAGCTATGACTGCATTAGTGTCCTTACCATGCAGCAGTCAGACCTTTACTGTACTACACTGGTATAAGCAACAGAGACCCATTGTTCTGCATCATTATAACAGCGCTGCCTGTGTATTCCCATTGTTCTGTATCATTATAACAGCGCTGC
>WMED01007069.1:7086-17926 GCA_019650415.1 Pipa parva
GGGGGGGGGGGGGGGGGGGGGGGGGGGGGGGCGCCTATAGGGCCAGAGCCGGCTCTGGTTATAGCAGTACAACTGTGAGCATTAACTTGCATACAAAGCAGTATAAAAGAGAAGGCATATCATCTTTGTTACCCACATTATATTTTACATTAAATAAACAATCATAGAAAACTAAAGCTTTCTCTGAAATAAATTCTGATGGTTAAGGAAGAGACTTTCGCTCAATACCTTCAATTTACAGAATCCTAGATATAATGAAAACTTTCTGTCTGAATTAACAGAAAACATTGTGGTGTTTTCTATTAAAGGGTGAATCTGTCTGGTGTATTGACTTCGTGTCTGTTCGCTTCACTACAATCAGGAAGATGTAAATTCACTTCTCCTAATTCATGAAGCAGCAGATAGACTTGTCCCATTAACTGCATTAAGTGAGTAAAACATCCCTTTCTGTGTCACTTTATCCCTAGTACATGTTGTCACTTGGTTACAGGGTTTATTGGGCACTTTTGAATGAATAGTTGCCTTATGCCACCTTGGAGCACTGTCGTTAACCCACCAATTCACCAATTGGATGTGGCAAACTTAAATGGGTGAATTTGGGGCTGTACACCTTGAACTTGCTCCTTTGTCAAATTCCATTGCTTGCTGAATTACCTTTGCACATGCACACAAAGTGACGCAAAAAGCTCCATAGTTCCACAACCATCATAAGCATCTGGAATTGGTAGCAAATTCATAACATCACAGAGTATGTTAAATAAGAGGAATTAGAGGCGAATTTGGGCCATAAGCGACTGTTCATCCTTTAATAAATAACCCCTTTGCCCTTTGCATTCAAGTTTAGATGGACATGTTAACATATGTTGTATTTATTAGGATAAAAAATCCAGAAGCATTGTTACCTTCCTTGCAGATATACAAATAGTGCAGGTTTGGCTTTAGCATTTATGTATGTATGTATAATTTTATTTATAAAGCACCACAAATTTACGCAGCGCTGTACAATTCAGCAATACAAATATAATACAGACATGGGAAAAGTGCATTACACAATACAAGTATAATATCACAAGGATACTTCACTTTAAGTGCCAGGTTGTGGTTGACACAAGAGGTTGGAGGTCTCTGCACAAATGTAATTAGGAACATTTGCCAAAGTTAATTTAAATTAGTTCAAATTTTAGTTGCAGGTATGACGTTAAATCTCCATGGTTCTGCATAGCCATAACTACCTTCCAGAATTGCAGTAGATATGACTACGAGACCACATGACTTTGCAAATAAAATATCAAAGTTAAAATATTATATTTGCAAATCCTTAACTTTAACATTTTTAACAACTCATTATACAATAGAAAAAAGTAAAAAAAAAAAAAAGTGCTATTAAATGGACACTAGGGGCGAAAGTTATTGAACCCGGAGAGACCGCTCTGGATCTTTCTGAGTTTACTGGGAGAAATTTCACATTGTTCCCATGACATTTCTTTCGAGATTGCGAGATTGAGTTTTTCGATCCCGATTTTTTAAAATTTTCGATGGGAAGGTAGACATGCTACTGATGTAAAATATGGTTACCTTTCCATCAAAAAAATTTCAAAAAGTTGAGACTGAAAAACTCTATCTCGAGAAAACTCATGAGAACAATGCGAGATTTCTCCCGGTAAATTCGGAAGGACCCAGAGCGGTCTTTCCAAGTTTAATAAATTTCGCCCATCATGCCCATTGATAAAGTAGCACATGCAATGTTTTACCTTTTCAAGGAAATTCAGCTTTGTATACAATTAAATGGTAGCGCCTGGTCATTTCTTCAATCTCTTTAACCACATCCCCTAAGCGTCAGATATGTTTCATTAATGCTCATGTCTGAATGACACTGGTCTAGCAGCTTAGCACTTATTAATGACCTAGGGCTAAAGAGATGCAAACTTCCAACTATTTGATTTAATTTCTACATCTTCAAATTCTTCTGAAAAGATGGGGAGGAGTAATGCATTTATTGGCTTATATAGTAACTCATAGTTATCCGGGACCTGTAATGTCACAATTCACAATGTATACTCAATTTGTATCTTTCTGTTTTCTTCTGTCCTGCCTTGTCTAACTCAGGCCATGAATGTGATGCACTTAAGCACTTGTATTTAAAGTTTTCGCAAAGCCAAGAAATAATAGATGCAAAAAGTAGATGCAAAAGGAAGTCTGCCCATATACTGTGAAATCTAATTCCACTTCTCACGGTAGTGCATCATTAAGCAAGATTCATAAAGCATCTGTTAAAAACAGATCCAGCATTTTCTAAACCAATGTCATTTGCAAGCTATTTAGTGAATATTTGGCTTTTGTATAAATGCTCACATTACCCAAAAGCATTTTATCCCTGAAATAATCATTTCACTCAGGCAATCACTCTACTGACTGCTTATGTTAGCTAACTGTTTAAATGCCTACATTAAGTTCATTCAATTATCATTTGTATCAGTTATCTGTTGGCGGGTGGAAGTCAGATCACGTATTCAGTGCAGAGCACTGCATGGCAATCTTATTTATCAGAAAGTTGGATGAGGGGAACGCAGGGGTTTTGAAAAGTCAGATCATGATGCAAAAGCCATTTGTAGTACATTAACATAGTGCATTAACATTTGCAAGGCACTGATTATTTTGCATAATCAATACAATCAAGTGCCTTTTCCTTGAGACCTCGTGTTTATTTACATCAATTCCACACACGTCAGTTTCCATCAAGAGCAAAACCGATTTTCTTGTCCTACATATGCTCTCAAGATAACCTTAATTCCCCATAAAATAAATCTATGTGTGTGTTCATTGTATTGCGGCTGTTTGTGCTTCTATGCCAGCAGAATTTGATTTGCTCCACAACACCAAAACAGGTCTCTTGGTGTAAAAAAAATGTTATTATTTCTTTTTTAACAGAAATTTCTGTTTATGATTTGAGGCATTTGAGCCCAAGCACATTTGGTACATTATTCATTGGGTACATTTGTCAGAACATGCGTGTCTATAAGAAACTAATGATCCACATTAAATTAATGACGCTATAAAAAAGAAAAATATCCCATACATATAGCTGTGATTGGAAATTGTAGACTTTGATAAACCTATGGAAAAAAGGCCTAATCGGATGAAGCATTACCCTATTCTGTCTCCGAAAATTACATTTCTGGAAAAGTACTTGTACACAATGTTGGTTTTATTAAAACAAATTAATTCAGTCATTAAGGAATCATAAGGCAAGTGTCTCATAAGTCAGGACCTCCAGTGTAACAAATTGATTAAATGACTGTGTAATAGTCTCTTTAAACAAATCTAGTGTAACAAGTTAATAGATCTGCTCAATTACTATGCTAGGGTGATGAGGATTTGGACCACTCTTTCATTAAATCTGTGAGATTGTTCTTGCTTTTTTTAACCTCGTGAAATTGATTGCTGGTCTAGCAATTAAATTAAAGACACACAAATCTGAAGTTTTTTAGGTGACAGTGATCTCATATCTTTTTCTCAAAAAATATATACATTTAAAATTAAATTAGATTATGAATGAAAACATTTTTTCCCCAAATCTTACATTTTTAATGAAATGGAAGTCTAAAGAAACTTAAGAATTCTACTTTTATTCACAGCGTCCCTGATCGATTTGTGTTTTATAATACAAAGATTCATGAGGGGCTTATTTATTAAAGTGCAAATTTGACTGTCAATGTGATTTTTGCGTCACTACGGTTTGCTATGTTCAGATAGTTGCAACTTTGCTACTCTTGATTCACTATCTGTGAATTCACACAGTGAAGAAATGAACAGCATTGGAAGTGATTTCTTGCATAGTGCGCCGCAATCAATGCAACAGTAGTAGGATGTGGAGTCATGCCTAGAGATGTGAATTCCACTGATAAAGCGCAGTGGTGTAATCCTCACAATGTTGCATTAACTTTATTAAGTGAATAATACATCCCATGTAATGTCACCCTATCCCTAGGTCATGTCGTCACTTGGTTTCAGTCTTAATTGTCAGTCACCTTGCACTACATCGAAACCTTGCCATCAACTTTGCCATCTTTATTTGGGAAATCAAATTGGAAATTTCAATGTATCACATCTTTATAAATGTCCTACTTCAATGCAATCCAACAGCTGATGAATAGATGGATTATATGTGCACATGTGATCAAAGTAATGGGAGGAGCTTCATATGTACGCGACCATCATAAGCATCCAAAATGGAAGCAAATTCATCACATTGCAGAGTTTGCTGAATACACGATGATGGGGAAGTGCCGAATGGTCGCAAATTCAGACCTGTACTCGACATAAGGCACTCATTTAGAAAATATGAATATGAAGACACTTGGCAAATTTAAAGCGGAATTAAAACTAAAAATTTTTTCAGCTAGAAGCCTTATGGACCTTGGAACCTTATGCAAAAAAATCTGCAGAACATACCCAAATGTACAGTTGCCCTATGAGACAAAGGACAAATGCCTGTAAAGGTTTCAGCTGGACGGCTCCATGTTTGGCTGTACTGTAGACACTGCACATGCTCAGTGTGCTTTGTCTCCTATAGGTGTGCCCTAATTAGGGACTAACACAAAATAACCTTACTATAAACTCATGATAAAGCCATCAATAAAACCTGACATTGAAGTCAAATTATATATTATACATGTTCTATCTGGGTCAGAGATGAGTAATATAGTTCTGAATAAAGCGCAGGTTACTGAAGACTCCCACAAGAATTCTATTGGACTATTATTGTCACATGGACAAAATGGAGGAGGAGTTTGTTGTTTAAATACTCTAATGTTTTCACTTGGAGTTACAATTGATAAATTACAGGATGCCTGAAACATGTATTTTTTTTTCACTAATTTTAGTTTACCGCAGTATCGAAAATTTGATATTTCGATATTGAATTTTTTCTGATATCACGATATTGAAAATTCAATTCAAACTTTTCAATCTGTTTCTATGGAATATCCATAGTAACGATAATTTTGATGGAAAAATTCTATATCATGATATTGAATTTTCGATTGTGACTTCTTGATAATTTTTGAATTTTTTTTATGTTCGATTGAAAGGTTGAAAACAGCCTTTTCGACTTTAATAAATGCTGCCCTAATTATTGTAATAAAGATGTGTAGAACAAAAACCGTTTATCACAACACTGTTGTGTATGCACAGTTGTGTTTGTGTTTAAGACAGCGGTTCTCAAACTGTGAGGCCCAATTCTAAGTTAAGGGAGTCCCAAAAGGTAACCTTACATAGCTGCAAACTTTGAATAGAAGTATTTTAGGATAACTTGGAATTATTTTTAAGGTTAATTTTTGAATTTTCAATATCCCGATATTGAATTCTTCTGTCGAAATTATCAATATTATGGATTTTCCATAGAAACAAGCAGATTAAAAAGTTTCAATCAAATTTTCAATATTGTGATCAATGAATTTTAAAATTGTTTGATTGATTGGGTAATCTCATATAGTCTATTAAACTGTGAATATCAATGAGGCTTACATTCAGTGCTGGTTTTTACACATGCTCTTTAAAAAGAATTTGCCCAGGACACCAGCTTTCTCAGAAAAGGGTGGAGCTAAATTCCGACAAAGGGTGTCATGTTTTTGTGAAGCTATGCATACAGGAGAAGTATAAATTATCAAATAGGTGTGTGGCTTGTAAGTGAAAGATTATGGATTTACTGTGTTGCTGGTTTGTAGGATACATGAAAAATTTTGATTTATTATGAGACTTTATTATGAGAGAGAGAGAGATTAGGGCCCTTATTCATCAATGTGCGAAGTGAGCCGCGTAGTGTTCGACTCTCTTCGCACATTGTGTTATGCGCATGCTGATGTCCTGCACGCGGACATCAGCATGCGCATTAAAGGGATTCCCCTCCCAGCGAGGAGACTCGAGTGCTCTGGCCGGGAGGGGAATCCCTTTAATGTGCGTGCTGATGTCTGCGCACAGGACATCAGCATGCGCATAACACAATGTGCGAAGTGAGTCGAACACTACGCGGCTCACTTCGCACATTGGTGAATAAGGGCCTAGAACTCTTTGGTCCAGAGGGGTTGGGGGGTACATTTTATACCTAAAACAAAGGGGAGCATTAGACCTCATACATCACCTATATAATGTTTGTGGGATGTGTCCTGCAATGGCCTTGACCCCAACCCCATATCCAGAGAGCAACATTGGAGTGGTCAGTCTCATATCCCACAAAAGAATAAACTACATATTAGTTTCCAGTGGACAGTTTTCTCACATATATACTGTATATAAGCAAGAGTGTGAATTTGTATAAAGTATTAGTGCTAATCATTGTTAAACTTCATTTTGAGAATAAATGTTGTAAACTTTGCCATATGTTGATGATACTGCATACTTGTGACAACATTCTTCATCCTGTCATTCTTTAAAATATAGCGTAATATTCTTATCGAAATATCATAAGCCGCTTTATCATTCATGCTTAATATAACAAAAAGTGTGTTTATATTTGATATAACTGTGCTCTGGAATGTCAGTACAATAATGGATATTTAAAAAATGGCTTCATATATCTCTAATAAATAATACCGGTTGCACCACTTGCAGTGAGATTCAATCTCCCTGGATGACTGGTCTCCAACTATGTTTTGCTCTACCAACTCAGTTTAGCCTTAGAGACTCTCAAAGTCTACACATGAACAGATATTTGTATCCTTCCTAGAGACTTGTAACAGATGTCGAGGACAGCTGGTAAATGTTACCAGCAATTTGTATACAAAATATTCACCATATGTGCATTTATATATTATATATATTGTGGGGATCAGTCAAACAGATCCCAGTTTGTTACAGTCTGGATGGGTTCCCTCACTCAGGGGGTTATTGGCTAACGTTCGAATTGTTGCGTAAACATGTCACAATAGACTGCTACTGTCGCAGTCGCGACTTCATTATGGGTATATTGTCACAGTCCTGTTTTACTGTGGGATTATTGTTGCGTTCGTGACTTTAAAATTGTCGCAGCCGTGGATTTGCTATGGGAATCCGCTGTGAAAATTTGACAGTCGAATTCTCACTTTAGCCAATAACCCCAGGGGGTCATTCACTAAGGTGTGAATTTGACTGTCCCATAGCAAATCCGCTACAATTTCCCCATTGTAAAGTCACAACAATTTTTTTAATGTTAATATTGCTACAATTTTCCTATAATAAAGTCGCGACTGCGACAATATTCTCATTATAAAGACGTGACTGAGACAGTAGCATCCTATTGCGACTGTCTTTATCTGGCGAATTCATACTTATACGCAACAATTCGGACTTTAGTGAATAACCCCCTCAGTCCAACAAGAACAGCAAAATGATTTACTGCCTTCCTGCTTATATATTAATAAGCAAACACATTCGCCATTCCTCTTATTCACTATTGTTATGTTTCCTTTCTTCCCCTACACAAATCAAACAGTTCCACTTATATCCATCAGATTTTAATTCTGTACGTTTAATTTCATACTAATTCTACCCTGCAAATACTGCTTTATTAGGGCTTCATACGTTTCTTTTGTGTTTCTCCCCAACTTCTAGTGCAGAGAATTGATCAGCAGGTGCAATGGAGGCTGATATAGTCTCTTAGATAAAGACAAGTAGATATTATATAAGTTATTATTATAGGTAGATAAGACAAAAGAGATAAACACAGATACAAATCATAATATAACAATGTAATTTTGCTGCACCAGTCAAGTTAGGTGGTTCAATACATAAAAATGCAAAATCAACTCCAGTCCTTCCCTACTGGATGTCAATGTTGGTATAGTTCTGAAGCCACTCTCTTATAGGTGGTAGTTTGACACATAAATAGACATCATTGTTTGAATATATCATTTAGTAAGTCAAGCTATGACTGCAGTAATCTATAACCTCCTAATTCTGCACATATTTTCCAAATAGAATAAATAGCCTTTGGTATACTCCACTAGAGTACAGACACAATCCAGCAGCTTCTCTGTCTATAACGGTATAGCTAAAAAGACAGATCCAGTATACTGTATATTGTAGTAATTTTAATAATCACAGTGAGGAACAAAATGTATTGCATTCACAAAATTCCAATAATGGGAGTTTTCACTAAAATAGTAGTCAGGGTTATCAAACATGTGGTGTACCAGTTTATAGAATTGGATGCTGCGTGAACTAAAAAGAGAGTGAGAGACTTTACAATCTTTCTAACACTTCAAAGGAGAGTGGTAAATGTTAAACCTGGATAGATGCGTGGGGGGGTAGTAAGTGCTGACCCATGGTATAACAGTTTTGTATACAAACAAGGAGGGTTAGAGGAGATAGTTTCCATTTCAGATCGAGTCTGTGAATGAGTTTGCTAGGCTAACACTAACAGTAGTGTCTCTGACAAATGGAGTCTGATAAAGGGTAAAAGCCAGAATCAAGTAAAGGTAGCCTTGGAATAAAGGAACCTGTATATCACACGAGATGGAATTGCTGTGTTTGGTTTGTTTCTCCATAAACATTTACTGTTAAAATGAGGTTTATTTATGAACGTCTAAACAGTTGTGTAAAGGTCCGAAGTCATGTCCATTCAGCACTCAAACATCTTCGTATATTCAGAAAACTCTATTCTGTGACTGATTTGTGTCCAATTCAGAAAGCTTAAGACAGTCACAACCTTACGTATCTCCTCACATTACTTCTCATGCACACATAACTTGACTATTAGGGGGTTATTCACTAAGGTGCAAATTCAACTGTTGAATTCGCAAACAGCGGATTCCCATAGCAAATCCGCAACAATTTCCCCATTGTAAAGTCTCGACTATTTTCTCATAATAAAGTCGTGACAATTTTCCCATAATAAAGATGCGATTGCAACAGTAGCAGTCTATTGCGACTGTCTTTATCTGGCGAATTCGCACCTATACACAACAATTCAGACTTTAGTGAATAACCCCCAAGTGTTGACTCACAGTGGGAAAAAATTTATTTCAGTCAAAAAGACCATTCTGGGCCTTTCCGACTTTACTGAGAGAAATCTAGTTTTGTTCTTGTGAGATTTATTTTGAGGTCTTGAGATCGAGTTTCTCAATCCAGGATTTTCAGTACTTTCGATGGAAAGGTAGCCATGCTACTATTGTAAAGTATGGTTACGCTACTATTGTAAAGTATGGTTACCTTTCCATGGAAAAAATTTGAAAACTCGAGATCGAAGAACTCGATTTCGAGATCTCGGGATAACAAAACGAGATTTCTCTTGGTAAAGTCAGAAAAACCGCTGATCTTTCTGACTTTAATAAATTTCATCCATAGTGTGACAAATATCACCCATGAATGTACAAAGTATAGATTTATATTCCACTTATTTTATTATACATAAAATCATACTTGCATGGCATGATAATCAGGAAAAGAAAGATTCAAAGATACTGATTTATTTATTATGCCTTTATGGACCAAAGAATCACAAAGATGGGAGGAAATTGAATTATGTGTACCAAGCAATAATAAGACATAAGACTTTCTAAGTTCCCCTTTACAAATAAATCTACTCAGTTATAAAATAATATTGTCACTCTTTCCTAAGGGATTTAGGGAGTTATTCACTAAACACCGAATTGTTGCGTATAGGTGTGAATTCACCAGATAAAGACAGTTGCAACAGGCTGCTACTGTCTCATGTCTTTATAATGAGAATATTGTCACAGTCGCTACTTTATTATGGGAAAATTGTCTCAATCTTAACATTAAAAAAATTGTCGAGACTTTACAATGGGGAAATTGTAGCGGATTTACTATGGGAAATCCGCTGTTTGCGAATTCGACAGTCGAATTTGCACCTTAGTGAATAACCGCCAGAGTGATAATTGCTTAAATTGAACATTACTAACAGCTTGCATCGAATTGTACAGGTTACCATGGTGATGAAACCTGAAAAAAAGCAGTTAAATAAGATCAAAGAAAGGGTATATTTGATGTCTGAACAATGATTCCATTTTGTTTGTTTCTTCTTTCATAACACAGTAGTGTAACTTATACGGACCATGAATGTGGTTACACATCAGTCTGTAGCCAAACGTCACTTTACAGTACTAATGTTTTATGGTTGTCTAATTATCCTCCTGCTGGTAATCAGTTATACACCAGCTAATGCACTCCATATTGGCCCCTTACAAATCTCCCACTCTGCAAATGAGATAATAGTCCCACTAAACATTAGGCTGTGAAATAAAATGCATAGGTCGCTTTGTTACATGATTGTCCTATGGCTTCCAGGACACATCACCTTGATTTCTCAGATAACGCTCATTTTAGTATCAATTTATCGCATGTAAATATTGCGCACAGGAAGAGGACTGCTCTATAGAACAACACAGGCTACTGAAACTTTCAATACACTATTAAACGACTAGTGACACCAGAATGTTGTTTGTTAGGCATGTCAGTTATTCCTAGTCAGCAAAGTCACATTTTTATTTGTATGTATTGTCTTTCTCTGCTAGTTGCACCCATCGTTTATTGTTTGGGCCACTTGATAAAGTTGTGTTTTCTAAAAAACAATAGGGGTAAGTGGGGCTTTGTTTAAAAAAAGCCACAGACTGACTGGTATGTTAAAGTGCTTAGCAGAATGAGGGGGTTATTGAGTAAAGTCTGAATTGTCCCATAAAGGTGTGAATTCCCCACTTCTCCATATTCAGCTGTTCAGCAAGCTCTGCGCTGTGGCGACTTTGCCCGCTAAAGACAGTCGCACACTACACAATAGACTATTAGATGCATGTTCAGGAGTAGTCAGACAAACAGTAGCAGGACGCGTAGTGACACTAATTCACCC
>WMED01007070.1:0-17925 GCA_019650415.1 Pipa parva
AGTGTGTTCCTGTGTCTATTTCTGTATCCGGTCAGCACTAGCAACTACCTTGGAGGGTACACTCAGGGGTCGCAACCTGGAGGTCCTTCGCAGCTAAGACCAGTACCTCCTTGCGGGGGTTAAAGGCGAAGACCAGGGGCCTATTAGATTCCGCGCCTCGCAGCGTACCTAAAAGTCAAACTTCAAGGTAGTACAGTGGGTCCACTCTACATCCGTGACAATTCCGTTGGAAACATATTTCCAATGCCTCTTATATTATATTTATATAATTGATTTAGATTTTTGCTATGAACTCCCAGGCTGCAGCCCCCAAATTTAAGCTCCTATAGGCAGTAGCATGATATGAAAACCATAGACAAGAACAGCTAAACGGTTAAACACAAAGGCAGAAGACACAGATGAGTTGGATCATCTTGTCATACAGGTGATGGCAGTAGAAGCATCCACTTTGCCCCACTTTTTTATGGGACATGGTAGTGTACCAGCTCGTCATTTTATGTAAGTGGGAAGGCAGTTCACACTTGTTATAATATGTTTGCCATAGCCAAAAATACCTGGACTTCAGTTCATTTTAATGAAACATAAATAATTATCTGAGCCTATCAATCCATACCTTTTGAAACTGTAAGAAGAGTGGTTAGGATACAGTTTCTTTACTCACCTTGTTCTGGCTTGGAGCGCACTGCCGAAGCCCCACCCGCAACCACTGACGGCTCTTCTGATTGGTTGTCGGTGGTAATGTGGTCGGGAGAGGGCACGCCTCCCTCCTCCGGCGGCTCACAAGATAGTTGTCGCCGCTGGAGGAAAGAGTGAAATGCCAATCCCTGACCTAGAGGAATGTTTGTTGTATGAATGTATTTATTCATTTTTATATAGCGTTACTATATTACGCAGCACTTTACAGAGATTCATCATTCACTTCAGTTCCTGCCCCATGGAGCTTACAATCTAGTTTCTTTATGCAGTTACACACAGATGTATCTTTTGGATTGTGGGAGGAAACCCATACAAATGCAGGGAGGACATATAAACTCCATGCAGATGAAGTCCAGGGTGGAATTGAACCTAGACCTGCAAGGCAGCAGTGCTAACCACTGAGCCACCACATTGCCCAATACCAAGTTCCCAGTAGAAAATGTTCTACATGGCTAGAATTGGTAAGTAATGCCTACTCCATCAATGGAAGGGTCTTAAGGGTTTCTTCTTTCTTCTTTAAATCTGATTCAAAGGTTTTTGTAAGGGTTGGAGTTTCAGCCTACTATGCGGGAGACAAGGAGCTTCAAAGGGCTTTTCCATTAGGTTTCTTGTTGATCCCAAAGTTGAAGAAGATAAGCACATTAGGCAGGTAGGTTATTTTAGGAGTAAATGTTGTTCTTTACCAGGACCAAATTTCCAAGTCTTTCTCAAAGTATTTATTACTGTATGTGAAGGTTGGTAGTTTGCCTGGCATAGTACCTTTATAATTATGGTAATATGCAAGTCCTGTGGAAAAACAATAACCGCTCAATCAGTAAGCACCCATGGGGTGTGAAACGCGTAGGCGTTTGATTTCTATGATTTTAACATAATTTTAAGCTATACCTACGTGGTACCAATAAAGTTACCTTGATTTTACTTTTTGGAGTACCGGAGGATTATTCTATGTAAATATGCAAGTCCTGCCAGTTTAAGAATGTATCTTTCACCTGAAGATAAACTGGCCGTAAGTATGCTATACTGCAAAGACTGTGGTAACTAAACACAGGGCACAGGGAATATTGCAACAGCAAATGCAAGAAAAAATTGTACATTCAAATCATGTGCAAGTATTTACATTTAAAGGAGATTTTGTTACATAATTATGTAGAACACTAACCAATGCACCGAGATACCCCATATATTTCAGGACCTAACAATGACCTCTTATCATAATTTAAAATCTTTCAATCAAAGAATGCATGGGGTACCTTGCTGTTGTCTTGAAAGTACATTTTTTTTTTTTCATCTGGTGCTAAACTAGATATCCCACATATATTTAATCATGATTTTTTCATTCAATAAAATATAACCTCAATATGTGGGACATTACACTCAATATGGAAGAATGTTTGATATATTGAAATAAGGCATCCCATTTCTGCTGCAAACACCTTTACATTGGCAGTTGATGTTTCCGATACAACAAATCACTTGTTATATAAATGAAAAGCTTTGTGTAATTTCCTTGTTGTTTCATGCACAATATATCTTTATTTAGTCAAATAAAAAGTGGGTTCTGATACTATGGGAATTCACAAATGTTGGTTTTTAAGAATTATCATAACAGAATGAAAACTACTTAACTTTTCGATTGCCATTTTCGGTCAATAAACCATGTTCCGCATTCACTTTTTCAAGTGTTACAGATTTGTAAGAATTCTTTGATTTGCTCCAGGTTCAGTTTCACACATAGATTCTAAAAGCACTGTATCTAGAAACACTGGTATCCAGCTCAAAGAAAAGGCCTTTAATGAACATTTGTCTCATTCTTTATTCTGATGAATGTTAAATGAACACAGATAAGTATCAGAGCCTTCTCTTGTTTTGTTTAGAAGGTGAGAAGTTTTTCTTTAATGTATTTAAGTGTTCATCTTCATGAAAGTATGTATATATTAGAGAAATATTTTCTCTTAGCATTTTAATTTCTGCTATCATCCAAGTGGAAACTGACATATTGCTTGTCTGAGTCAAGTTACTGTATTCACCTTTGGCATATACAGAACAATACACAGGGGCAGAAATTGCAACTGCCCCCTCTCCCTGCGGCACACTACAGGGGTCACAGGGCTGCCACCTGTAGGTACGCTACTGAAAATGCACAAGACTTCATGTGATACGAATGTGACAAGACTATCCCAAAATGGGATAATGATTACATAGTCTCGTGATGAGACTTTGCACATAATCACCTGAAGTGATTACGTGTTAGAATATTCTGAAAAGTTGTACTGCGGCTGTGTAGTTACACATTGATGACTTGTAAATGGCAGGCTCAGGAGTGACTGTGTAACATGAGACTAGATGCATGTATTAAAACAGGGGAAATCCTAGGGTAAAATGGGACTTTGCATATTGTCTGGCAGATGTGCTGACAGTGTTTGTTTGTTTTCCTGTCTCCTCTGTCTGTCGTCATGGGTTCCCCGATTGCAGAGTGATGCTACAATATCCGGTGATGTATTGAGTTTTACTTTATATAAGTTTATCTTATTCAATTAACTTCTATATATTACTAACATTGCTACAATAAATAATTGTATTTTGTTTTACCTCAAAACTGACTTTCAGTATGCTTAACTAGGATGTTAATGAGCGAGTTGTGAGTAGGTAAGACACTTTACCAGGTCAGTGGCAAAGTAGAGATGTTTATGGCAGGGATCTAATGTGGTATAATGTGATTCTTCATTCAAAGGTGCCAATAAATATTTATTAACAGTCACCAAGTGACAACAAGTACTAGGGATATGGTGACATAGAAAGTGATGTACTATTTACTTAATACAGGTTGAGGGATATTGTGGGGAGGACATCACTAAACTTGTTTGGTTGAATTCATATCCCTATGTGTCACTACAAGCCCGATATTGTCCAACCATTCACTTTTTAAAGAAGGGAATCCTAATGTTAACCAGGTGCATTCGCACATTAGCCAATAACTTCCATAGTGTTTGACTGGTGTGAAATGTCACATGGTAAATACTGTAAATACCAATGAAGCATATTGTTAGTGCTGGTTTTCACATACTGGAAATAGTAGAGGGTGTACAATCAAATCCCAAGTGCTCTAATACTCCATAACATCCCAGTCAAGATGCAAGCAATCCATAATGAAATAGTAAACAGGAGTAGAAAGTGAAATACCTTCAAAAAAAATCCTTTAAATCGTTCAGAGATTCACTAACCTCTGAACGAATGAAAGGATTTTTGTTGAAAGTTTTTTGCTACACATATGTGTTCCTCCGACGGAACATCTGAGATGAGGTTTAATAAATAAGACTTTTGAAATGCTATGATGCTCTCCTATGAGTTGGAAAAATCCAATTAGCATGGTGCTAAATCTGCATGTGACTGAAGTCATCCTCATCCAGACACTACAGTTTGCACATTGGCAATGCAATGACAGTAGGCGGTAACAACTATTCATCATTTACAAATGAATAATTCTCAGCCATTCACACATATATATACAAATAGCAATGTGAAGTGTTAAATGAATTTGTTTGCACACACATGAGATAGAACCATCACTGTAAATCAAACTGGGTGGATACAGTAGTGGATGGAACAGAGTTTAAGAGATACATTTTTTGCTTAATCAGGATTGCTATGGTACATTACTGAGTTTGGGGCCTGCTTTCTGTGAAGAGGCAATTTCAATACTGGACTTGATGGCATGTTGCTTTTTGCAAATGGTGGCAAATAGAGTACAACATAATTAAATGGCAATATAGTCATCCGAATGGCATCCTGCTATATATTCTGGTAACATCCTAATTATATTATAGATAAGACAAGAAGAAACATTTACCTCTGGATTGAAATGCGGTATTTAATAATGTGCTGTATACCAGGTTGTGATTGCAAGAAGATGAGGAGGCTACTTAACAAGCAAGAAATGTTCAGGCAACCAGTATATTTATTTATTTATTCTGCTTGTCAATATCCACAAAATCATGATCCTTCTTCACTCAAGTCATCCTAGCCCAATATGTTTTACTTTTCTGTGTTTTTCTACTGTATTTAATTTTTTTTTGGATAAAATGTCATCCGTTGTGCTGCTGATGCTATCTGTACATTTCTGACAGTTATAGATTGCAGGCATTGAAAACTCACAATTCTATTCTGAAATGACATCAAAAGATGAACATTTCTTTTAGGAAACCTTCCATGCATTCCAAACACACTAATCATTCTTTACTGCTGCTGCTTGCCCAATAAACACTTTAAAATGCTTTTTACATCGCACAAATCAATTGATCTTTTCTATTGGTTGAAAATTTGCAATGCTGATAGTGAAGTATCTTGTCATTATAGATGGTCTTATACAAGGAGTAAAGGATGATGATTAGATTGTTTGGCTTCCAGGCCAATAAATCTACATGTCAAGTGGACGTGACCATTATTATTTTCAAGCAAGTATAAAAGGTCAATATATTGATGGCGATGTCGGTAAATTTCAATATCGGTAAAAATATCGATATCGGTAATTCCCTATTTTAATAAATTTCGCATTTTTTTTTTAAAGAGTAGAGCAAATGCAGTAAGGCACTAAGGTTACATGCAAAATATAGTGAAATACAAGTGGTAAAAGAGCTTACAGTCAAGTCAGGGATCCTTAAAAAATGTATTGTCTAGTCAAACCAATCAACTCTTATTTAATTGAATTAGAGTCAGTTTCCTTGAAATAGTAATTAGAGACCCCGTACAGAAACAAATCTCAGTAAATTCAGGGTTTATGCTGAGTAACAGGTTTGACCCATCTAATTGACGTCAATGGAAGAGTGGATTGAATGGATCAAAAAATGTCAGCACTACAAATGTCCAAATGTCAGGATGAAATGTTTAACTGAAAGGATTCTTGTTTTGTAATGCTGAACACTAATTGTTCTTACTGCACTATTAATTTCCCTATAGGGGGGGGGTTACCGATTAAAGTCCGAATTGTCGCGTAAAGGTGTGAATTCACCAGCCAACGACGGTCGCGACTTCATTATGGGAATATTGTTTACTTTTTTGTGACTTTACTATATAAGTAGTAGAGAATCAGGGCGTAGCCACCCAAAGTTCTGAGAATTCACTTCAACATTCAAATTCTCACTTTGCTCAATAACCTCCTTAAGGTTTGCTATTGGAAACTGTCAACAGCTAGACATTTTTATGAGTGATTAAACAGTCATAATAAGAAACAGGCATTGTAAAAGTGTGTATACATGCCTTCTACATGTAGAGGAACGTGCAGAGGGCAATGATAACCCATAACAACCAATGAAAGCTTGGCTTTCATTCTCAAGCTACCCTATAACAATTATTGCAAACTGCCAGTTGGTTGCTCTGGGTTATAAGTCCACAGCACAGCTTTGCCCTAATTGATACCTTTCCATAAATGTTATTTATAGAATAATATTAAAGGGCATAAAATCACTTCTTATTATTTTTATTATTTCACTTAAAAGAATGTTAGCTGGTGCCTCACTCATTTTAATTAGAGGTCTGTAAAATGATACATCAGTCATTTCATTGAACTTTACAGCAGTAGGCAGATCCAAAGGTTAATAATAATTCATAAATTCCACCTTAGTACCTTAACAATAAACTGCTGAGCTGGAAAATGTTTGTCATTGCTTCCACTGACCTATCCCAAAGGGTTATTAAGAATGGTCACCCGCTAAATCGTTAATGTCTTTGTATGCCATGGATATAATATACATGCACTGGGTTTTTTTTTCTCCCAAGATAAAAGCTTTATAAAAATTAATAATAAAATGAAATCTAGAGCCAGTGCTTTCAAAAAAATCTAACATCAAGCCTTTAACTGCAAGATATATTTCATCAAATAAATATGGACACCACACATGTACACAGATTGATACCAAACTTGGGAAACAATTTCAGGAATATCTTTTAAGGATTGAACTTGTGAAGGATCAGTCAGATTATCTATCCGTATATAAGCGCACAGTGATTAGCTGGAATGTCTGACAATCTTCTGTTTAATTGTAGAGAGGCTGATGATGTTTGTGGTGAAGCATTTGCGGAAGGTTGTCAAATTGTGGGACTACTAAGTCTTACAACCTAGAACAAAAGTGCATAACCACAAATACCCACTAAAAGTGTCACTGTACTGTAGTATTAAGCTGAATAGAATCTAAAATGCCTACCAGGAACAAAGTGGGTATAACCTGAGGCATGACAATGTCGCTTGCTTCCTGTTTAGGCCCAGGCTACGCTCAGTAATGTGCATGTGTGAGCCCCTTTGATATGTCAGAATGCTTGTCACAGATACATAGTACTGAGCTATACACAAGACTGAATTGAGGGATGATGCCAAGTTAAAGCTGGAAGTATATCCATGTCCTTTATTAGTTTGATGAAGATTAACTACTTTTTAGTGCAGCAATGCTCTTGGCTATCTATTTCAGTTGCACAATCTGGCTGGCATTTAATATGCCAATTACCCTAATGCTATAGTAACCCTTTTAAAAAGAAAGCTTGCAGCAACCTGACATAGTAAAGCACAGGCAGGGGAATTCATCAACAGGGGAAAACTTAAAAGGGGTCTAGTAACTTATAGTAACCAATCAGAAGTTGTCACATTATTCTTGCTTCTTTATACTAGAGATAGATAACTCCCGATTGGCTACTATGGGTTATTAGACCCCGTTGAGGAATTCCCATGATTGTATATTATGGAGTCAAGCTTCTGGAAGGGCTATAATAAATGGCTTATGTTAAAAATAAACAGAACTTTAAAATCACAGATATCCATTTTATGATGTACGATATGACTACACGTTCTAAGCAAATAGATGGAATGGTTTCCTAGAACTCCATAATACCACCATTAGCCATAAACCATAAAGGGGGACATTGCAAGGAATTTCCTGTTTATAAAGAATATTACCTTTCACTAATTGCTTTACAGATACTCTTTTGGATCAGGTTTGAAGCGGGCACACATAAAGGAGGAAAATATATACAGAGTTTGAACAGGCTTTCATTTGCTTTTCCTCTTCGTACTAAAATGAGCTTTATGGTATATAATAAAGCAGATCTGACAAGGTGTGCCTTTAGCAACATTAAGCAATATTGGGCATATTACAGTAATTCTTTTCAACCCAGCTTCTACAAAAGTTTATGGACATGTTCAACTATATTAAATAAGTCATATTTTACATTGTAATTAAATCCGATATTTATAATGCATACCCTGCACTGCTCTTTTCACTTGAGAAAGTAGCAATGTAGATATGAGAATGCTGTGTACTAGGGCACATTTACTAGACAAAATAGCCCTAAAATTAAAATCAGCGAACCATTAGTGTATGTTCTCTTTGCACTAGGAAGATTAACTGAAACCCCTCATTGGTTTCTATGGTTTACTGCAGCAATGTCATTTTGCAACTCAACTACTAGACAAGCTTCAATGCCTTATATAGTGTCAACATTTATATGCTATTCCTACTTACGGAGTTCACTAGTGTAAAGAATACCTGTTTATTGCACAGGCAACAGTTTTGTGTAATAATGTTATTTACATACTTTAAAATACACAGTTTCCAGTGGAGGGGTGGAGCTTCCCAATGGGCCCATAATCCCACAGTCCAACATTGTTCATTGTGTCCATTTACTGCACAGTTCATTGCTAGGATTCCCAGTTACTGTTCAGTGTTTAAGATGAGCAGATATTGTTTGGTTCCTAGTTACTGCAAGCATTAGATTGATTGACCTAAATTCCAGTCAGCCAGTCTATGCTAAGTCAGGTTAGGCACAAAGTGTGATGATGCATTTTACCTGACTGCAGATCTTCACCTACAGTAATTGCTGGGAGGTATGCCTCTGAGCCTAATGCTTGAGTTAATGCTGAGTGTCAAACTTCATAGCATCCTTAAAAAGCACCCAGTTATTTCTCATTGGCATTAAAAAGTACCCAGGTATTGTTTAGCAGGTAATGATATAGAACGTGCTCAGTGATTTGTCAGCTACCGCTCATTTATTTCTCAGTGGCATAGTGAAATAGTAAATTTTATTATTGCTGCTTAGTTCTATTACAAAATTATTAGGCAATGCTCAGAGCGCAATTCCTGCACGGTGCTCTTACAAAATGCCTAGTGCCCCGTTGTTTCATTTACTACATAGTAAATACAAATATGCAAAGCTATTTGTCATTTATGTAAACTGTTACTAATCATGTCCTCAAACTAGTTAATTATAGTTGAAAGGCAGTTTGGTGCAGGAAGAGCAAGACTAGTGTTCTTCCTGTGACTTAGCAGTCAGGTGAAAAGTAGGACACAACATACTCAGCTATGCATAATACCCTATGCTCCCTGATGCTCCTGCAGCCCAATACTTCAGTTTTTAAATGGTGTGAGGTCCACTTTAAGCTAAGTGTACTGTGTTCATACAAAATCCTCAACCTGTGGTTCTCAGTACAATGAATAATAATGAATTATGAATGCAAAAATTCTAAAAATAAATAAATAAAAAAAAACTTTGTATTCAGTGCAAGCCTATTAAAAAAACCAATTAGCAGTGCCAAGTGACCAGCTGCTCATTTACAAAGTCAAGTGAACTGCAATGGAAGAGTTAAAATGTCAAATACCCAATACAAATGCCCAGTAACAATGGTTTTATATTACAAAGTGATCTAGATGCCCATTCCCAGTCAGATGAATGACTGTTTGCAGCTCATACTGCTTGGGTCTCATTGCTAGGTGCTGCCCTCTGCTTCCACACTCCATGCAGCACATTGTTCCTGTGACATGGTAGTGTTCATTGTGTTCATGTGTATGCTAGCATTGCCAGTGTTCCAGTCCCTTGTTTTTGGGGAGAAAATGCAGTAAGTTTTTCAGTGTTCCTATGTTCTGGTTATACTGTTTCTGTTCTTTAATGTTCCTGTGAGTTACAGTTCTTCTTTACCTACTCTAAGTAGTCCTATGAGTTACTGTACAGTTCTGCTGTTCCTCTCTTTTTCCCAGCTACCACCAGTTGGGAGTTAATCAGGAGGCTGTGATCTGTGGGTTCCCTCACAGCAAAGACCATTCCTTCTTGAGGGGGTTAAGGTGAAGACTAGGAGCCTAGTATCCTTCAAGGGCCCTTTTTTGTGATTCAGTTGAGCCTTAGGCCATGTGGGGTGAAAAAAACAGTATCTTGGATGCCTCAGACTATGCTTTAGTTCCTTCTCCAGTGTGACAGTGTATCTGTAGCTCTTTCAGTGCTATATTAACCTTGTCATGTGGAAGCCAGAAGCCAAACTAATGTCCCTCTCATATGAGTGAACTTTCTGATCTTTAGAATACCATTAACAACTATCATTTTTTAAGGGATGCTGTACATCAGCAAAAGCTTTTTACATTTTGTATTATTATTAAATGTGTTCATATTGGTTAATCTGGATGGTCAAGGATTGTCCCTTTTGCAAATTTGTGCTTTGGTTAGGTGCCTCCATGTCTCCATCTACCAAAACCTACTTTTCATTGGAAAAGTAGTTACAATTTTAGGGCTCCCTTAATTGCAACTAATAGTTTTTTTTTTGTTTTTTTTTAAATTAAATTACTTTTGACTAAAATGACATTTACAGTTATTTCATGAAACATTCACATCTGAACAATGAGATGCAGAGGTGCAGTGAGCCCAGTCATGCTGCATTTACAATAGTGGTCTCGAATGCCAGGAACTATTATTTTTATAGCAATATTTCGGTAAAGAATAAAATATTTTGAAAGTGTTGGGAAATGAAATATGCGACTGAACAAAACATTAGTGAAACTGTAAAAAGGTTTTTTTTGTCTTTTATTAAACATTATGTTCTGCTGAAGGTACATAGGTAAATGTGAATGGCCTGTTCTAGTTAAGGTATTTATGCCATATAAGATTGTAGAAGCATAGAGAAGGACAACTTAACACAATTTAAAGCATTGGCCACTCGGTGCCAGGTACATAAAAAGATGTGAGAGAGCAGTAGCTTATCTCTGTTCTTATTGTAGTTTGATCAGATTTAATTCTCTTTCTATTTTATCTTATGCATGAGAGAGATGAACTCTACAGCCTTCACAGCTATTATAGTAATTACTGGTAACATTTGTTTAGTTTGCAAGAACAAATGCAAATGGCTTGTGCATCTAAAGCTTGATAAAGCAATGTAGCTGGCCTGGCTTTGTCATTTAACACTTTGTAAGAAAATTTATGTTGCAGCACTACCACACAATGATATAGCATAATGTGGACAAAGTACTGTTAAACTTATTGGGATATGTTAATATGGTGTGTTTAAATGATAAAATCCACTTTACAGAAAAACCCTATACACCTATCATAGCGCATCAAAGAATTCAACAGCCCCTCCAGTTAATTAGCAGGGTCCCATACCTTGTGATGAGAAGTTAATTCAGAATCAGTAGCGTTTGGGACTGACCCTAAAAATGTACAACGGAGACCTATGGGAACTATACCAGGATCCAACAAATTTTAATTGATTGTGTTGGCATTACTTTGACTTTAAGATAGAAAATCTGCTCAAATAGGTAAAAAAAAAAAAAAAATGATATTAAGTATTTAGTTACTTTCAAATGAAAAGTGACAGGGAGTAAGATTTTTTTTTCTTTTCTCTCTAGCCAGTTAATGTCTCCAGTGCAATGTCACACTCTGTATGTCAATGCAGTTCAAGTCATACAGCAAAGAAAGTGAAAGAGAAAGTAGATATGACAATCTTGACTTTTGTTTTGGCAGGACAATAAAATGTATTTTCTTTGCTGCAGTACTTTAAGAGCTCAAAGACTGGATGAAACACGCTGAGACTTTTATAATTCTAAAGCTTTCTCTTCAGTGTAGCATTGTCAGATTCCATTTCAGGAAAATTATAAATGGTAATATGCAACTCAACAAAGTACGCGTATATTTGAAATTAAAATGAGGGAGGTTTACTTGTCAATTACTTCCTTTGCTCCAGCAATGCCTCCTACAAGATTTCACTGATATTCTTTTCTGCTGTTGCAGCATCATGATCCTCTTCAGGTTTATGTCTCTTCTTCAAAAGTGATGCTCAGAGTAGGAGATAGGAAAAGATCGAAGGAGGTGATCAGTAAGTATTTAGCCCCTCCCCACTTTAGAATCACTCCTCCCCGCATTAGAACCACTCCTCCCCACATAAGAATCATCCCTAGAGAAAACAAGCTAATTAGTTCTTCTTTAGCTTAGGTGGAACTGGTCATTTCTAAATGGATAACGGATAAAGTTATGGTCTCACCAGTCTGATGGTATTGGAGTGAGAAGAATAAAGCCAGGTCACTCAGATGTAAAATAAATCATCATCTTATCATGTCATAGCTTAGAAATAATAATTGAGTCTTGTTATTTAATATCAGTAAAAAACAGAAATATCTAGATTTAAAATTAATTTCCATACTGGTTCACCCATTAGCCTAGCCCTGCCCTTACATATGATGTATGACCATTCTTTAACCACTAGATAAAGAGCTTAGATTTACTAAAAGAGTTATCTTGTATTTTTTTTTACTAACTTATTCACCTATACCTACCAAGTTCTAGTATAAATTTTTTATTTTATTATTATTAAGGTGCCATCTTAGTAGTTAGACATAGTAGGTATTCTGTTAGAATTACAGTATCATACCAATCATCCTGCCATCCCTATTTATTTAAAAGGGAACTAAAGCCAAAAGAAACAAAATAACATATTATAAAACTTACCTGGCACTAGATGGGAAGTCCTCACTTTGATTGGCAATTGAGTCACTAACCTTCAAGCATTTGGGGATCTGAGCTACGAAATCATCACAGCGCATGGCTGAAGCAGGCGTGATGAGGTTGACGCCGCTCTGAACTGCCGATGCCAGTCAGGAGGGGAAGCCGGAGGGCATCTTCATAGCTATATCGACAGCTATGAGACTGCCATTGTTGTTGAAGGTAAGTGACTCAATTGCCGAACAGAGTGAGGACTTCCCATCTAGAGCCAGGTAAGTTTTATAACTTCAAAAACTGCAAAGGTTCCATAGCACTTTTCAACCACTTTCAGTTTTATAATCTTTAAATTCATCCATTAATTCTCCATTTTAAAACGCACCTATAACAGAAAACCACAGGTCAAAGTGGGCGAGCTTCTCTTCCTAAATGGATTCTCTAAAAGTAGATCCTTAATCTAATAATAGCCACATTGTAAACTTTCTGCCATTTCACCATGAGAATCAGGGACCATGTTAATTCTTTGTTATAAGCCAAATGATTAGGAGTGATCATCTCCTACTGGTGCTGAGCCTTGTCCCTCTGCCACTGTGGCAGGTGCACGCTAATAAAAGGAATACTGAAGGTTTTTATTATATTTTATTGTAGAACTGACCAAATAAAAAGTGACCAGGAAAAAAAAAATGAAGCCGTATAAAGACTCTTGTTCATATGGAGAAATACAGGAATCAAGTGAAATGATAATAGGCTTTATTAACTTGTAGGATTAGACTTTAGCTAGTTGGCGTAAGATGCTGGAGTTCTTCCATCGCTTTGGTAGCTCTTATGGTAGCAATCACACTGATAGTATGCACTGTGTTGGGCAATATTCCACTATCAGCATTATGTTCCAACACAGGAAACAGAATTCTTCTCTCTTTACAAATGAGATGGGAATATTTTTCACATTTAAATACATGACATTAGGGTAATTATATACCATTGTTTTAATACCCCTGTCCTTGACAAAATACAGCTTGTACATGCTCGGATTTAGATGTTTGGCAGAAAATATAATGGCAATGTGTTGTTTTTAACAGATTATTGCAGTATTTTATTCATGCAATTTATTTTTATAGTAAAGCTATTACAATTGCTTATTACAATCCCTAGAAATTTGCATTGGTGCAATTGCCTTTTATTAAGAATATAGCAAATTTATTTCACTATTATTAATATGGTATGTATTGGGTATAATCATTTAGAGTGTATAAAATAAGATGACTAGTTTCATTTGAGTATGTTGTAATTAGTAAAAAAAAAAAAACAACAAAAAAACACAACAAATATCACGCCTTCAAGGAAAAAAAAAGATGTTGTCTAGATAGGGAGAACTGGAATAACAATACCCTGCTCTGTAATAATGCCACTTACAAACTTTCCTCCTGATCTCCACTGACATGACTCCAATTTCACCCTCAGAACCTCGAAGATAACTTCTCCTAACTACTTTGTCCTTTCTCCAAGTGCCTCTAGGTAGTGATGTAATATATTTAACTGCACCAGGGCCTGTATTCTCTCACACTGCCTGTAGCAAACTGGACATTTTCCATTGTCTTCCTTGTAAACCACTAATGTGAGCAACCTGCAATGAATGGGAGCAGAAAGAACATCGAGAACATCAAAAAGAAGAGGAAAATGCATCCCATGGATCATATTCAAAAAATACATAAGCTCTTACTGTCCTATCTGTGTATGTAAGTCTTCCTCTCACTTAGATTGTAAGCTCCTTGGGGCCAGGACCTCCAACCTCTTGTGTCAATCACTACCTAGCACTTAATTTGATGTACCCTTGTTATATTTTACTTGTATTGCTTAATGCACTTTTCCCTTGTTTGTATTGTACTTGTATCGCTGAATTGTACAGCGCTGCGTAAATTTGTGGCGCTTTATAAATAAAATTATACATACATACATATATAATATCATACTTAGGGCTACTTTTCTATCGAAGAAAAGGTAGAAAACGATCTTACTGATATCATAATATCATACTTCTGGCTACTTTTCCATCTGAAAAAGATCAAAATATATCGATTTAATGTTTAGATCAGAAAAAAATTCATAGAAAAATATTGATCGATATTTTTTGATAATTTACCCATTTTTACAATGAAAAAACTCGAGAAGGTCAAAATCGATCTTTTGAAGTTTTGTAAAATTTGCTCTTTGAATCTGAATGAATAAGTTTCTCTCCTCTCCGCTTTCCCAACCCAGTCACCCAGGGGGGTTATTTATCAAGCATTTTTCTGATATTTAAAGATCGAAAATAACTTTCTGATATAAAAAAATGCATAAAAAAGTTATTTCTTACATAGCATCCACTACGTTCCTCTAACAGCAACCAGCTTTGTGTACCTCATAATAATACTGCCCTTTCTCATCTTAAACCCTTTTCACTCTCTGCCCCTCACCTTTGGAATTCTTTACCCCTTTGTCTCCGACAGGTACATTCCCTCTCCAACTTCAAAACCAAATTGAAATCCTATCTGTCAGAGCACTAGCACTGATTCTTATCATTGATTTTATATATAATTTTTATGTTTGATATCTGTATATAGCTCCTAGGGGTAGGGACCTCCAACCTCTTGTGTCAATCACAAACTAGCACTTAATTTGATGTATCCTTGAGATATTTTACTTGTATTGTTTTATGCATTTTCCCTTGTTTGTATTGTACTTGTACCACTGAATTGTACAGCACTGCGTAAATTTGTGGCGCTTTATAAATAAAATTATACATAAATACATACATACATGAGCAAAAAAATGACTTTTTTCAAAATGTAAATAAATAACCTTTACTAAATATTACACATTGGCTCTAGGTTCAAAAACTTTGTTTCACTTAATGTATTTTCCAAAAATAAGTACATAAAGCTGTTCCATCAATGACACATATAACCACATAATGCTGAGCATTTTACCTACCACATTTATAGTCTCATTGACTAAAGTGTGAATTCACTTCGCTACAGTTTGAGGAGGGAATTCAGGATAGTCCGAAGTGAGGTGCGGAGTGTTCGCCTCACTTCGGACTGACTGATCTGTGCTCACTGATGTCCTGCATGCGGACATCAGCGAGCACATTAAAGGGATTCCAGTGTCGGTGAGGCATCTCTTTTACTCTCTCCGAGACTGGAATCCCTTTAATGCGCTCGCTGATGTTCGCGTGCAGGACATCAGCGAGCACAGATCAGTCAGCGCGAAGTGAGGCAGTACTCCGCACCTCACTTCGGACTATCCTGAATTCCCCTCTGAGTCACAATGCCAAAATAGTCATGAATTCACTTCACAGTACTGAATAAGTGGAGAATACTCTTGGCAGACAGCGGCGAATACGGTCACATGCGCAGTGTTGCATGGTCAGGTGGATACAACTAGGATGAGAAGTCATACAAAGTGAGGCAAATTCGACAAATGAATGGCAGTGACGTCAGTCTCATCATATCCCACTAACTGTCTCCTGTGAATATTCTATTTCTATGTCACATTGTCCCTAGATCATGTTGTCAGTCACTTATTTGAAGTCACCAGTGACACTTTTGATGAAATAGTCACTTTATACAAAAGACAATAAGACTCGGCGCCCTAAAATCAAATTTCTGGGTGGGTTATGCTGCAATGACCTCACAAGCCCACAGGTAATCACACATAAGAAATGGAGGTAATGCGCTGCCAATGTTATATCTTGTACTGTGTCTTAAATTGCTGATGTCAGCATCCAAACATCTAAGACAGGGGTGGCGAACCTTTTTGGCACGGAGTGTCCCCCAAAGTGCCGGCGCTGGTGAGTGACATCATCACGCCAGCACTGGGGGGAGCGCACATGCGTCGGGGGAGGAGAACTCCCCTGCTCATGTGCGCTTCTTCAGTGCAGGTCACGGATCCGGCCTGAAAACTGTCAGATCAGGTCTGTGGCCTGTACTGAAGACAGGGTTTGGCGACGGCTCATGTGACAACAGAGAGGGCTCTGCCTGCCCTCTCTGGCACACATGCCGTAGGTTCACCATCCCTGATCTAAGACATCCCACAAACGAACACTGCTGTAAGGACTGCTCCTTAGAGATGAGTTGATCAATTCATACAAACAATTTTCCTATAAACTACAGTTGCAAATCTTGGTTAATGAATTATCCACACAAAGTGATATTTTTATGCAAAACCTCAATCCCAAGTGTTGGGGAGTAAAATATTACTAGTGAATGCATGTTGGTGATTTTGATAAAAAATATATATATAAGCAAGCACATACTCTATTGAACAAAGCCTCCACTTTTTATGTTTGAAATTAGTTTTTACAGTATCTGTGCATTTCAGCAAAAATTCCAAAAATTGTATTTTCTATTTTTTTTTTTTGCTAACCAACCTCTTTTGTAGTGAGTATACAATTGAATGGGATCATTATCTATGTTAAATTAATAAGAGATCCCAGTGCTCTGATGCCTCCAACTTCACCAAACATGAATGTCTGACACCTGCATAAGTCAAGTTATAGAACTGAATATTTTCCAAGCAGTAATAAAGAGACACTTTTACATAATGAAAATGTTTTGTTGCATCTTAGTGATGTAAAATTTCAACATGGCCATCTGTCCTTAATGTTACAAACTGGACGTGTGTTAGTCCAAAGGACCGTGGTTCATCACAAACTGGACATGTCCCCTAAACAAGGAAGCTTTGGGGAGGGATAGTGTGTGGAGCTTTCATGGTTTCACCATAGGAATGTGACACTGAATAATCATGATGCTTGACAGGCCTGTTAAAGTGTAGTTTTGCCCATATACTCTATATGATTCTTTGTCATTAATCACAAAATACTACAAATGCCTTTTGTGTTCACAAGTGCATTTTTTTAAAGCCATTGAACATTATTTTTTAATTCATTAGAATGTCTCATTTCAGATTTACTTATCTCATTTTGTTCCCTTGAAATGTAATTTACAATTGTCAAACTGCTAATCTCTTTGGCCAGATATAGCAAAATGAATGTAACAGTTATTTCTAAAATCTACTGCTTTAACTTGTGGTTGAAACATAAGTGTATTAATGTGTCTGTAAAGCCTGATATTGTTCAGTCGCTGTTGGAAACCAAGTTCATGTGCTTATTTCAAAATGAGCCATAAAAAATGAATCTGCTTATGGTAGTGAATGGAAATGTCACCGATGTGAATGTTTAACTGATGTCGAGCCAAAACGTTTCTTTTCTTTTAGCTTTTAGAACAGGGGTCTCAAACTCAATTTACCCGGGGGCCGCTGGAGGTAGAGTCTGGGTGAGGCTGGGCCGCATCAGGTTTTCCACAAGAAAACAACAGATTTAAAACAATACATGGCCCTGTGGGGCAATCAGTGGCTTTGTGGGGCAATATGCAGCTCTGCTGGGAGATTTGCATGTGCTGGGGAAATACCTGGGTCAGCGGGGCAATGTGCGGCTTTATGGGCTACTGTTGCATC
>WMED01007071.1:0-10458 GCA_019650415.1 Pipa parva
AATAATACTTGCAGTTTGTTTCACTGTTTAGTTCTAAAGAGAGCTGACATTTTGTCCTCCCCCACTCCGTGGAATGAAGGAGATTACAGAGGGAAAGCTAATTTATATGCAGGTGTTACATTACACATTAGGCAAACATATCCATGGGAGGGAACCTTTTCATGTAAAACTGGCCAGTACATGTCACATACACATTTCCTGGTGCAGGAGTTTATTAGTGCTGCCTACTCAATCATTCTGCGTCACATGAAACAACTACTAGGGAGAAACGCTTCTCACTAAGGTATAGTACTGCATATGTAAAGATGTAATCTGACTACAGTTCTCCTTTAATGACATGAATTTGCATCTCTGTGACTTTGATGAATAACCCCGTTGTGTTAAATGGGCCATTGCAAATCAAGAAATTAACTTTAGAGATTACGTTGATGAATACTTTCCACGCCAGTCTCAATGGGATATTTTTTTCTTTTTGTATAACTGGTCCTTTAATCTCGATCATATTAAAGACTTCTGTGCAGAATGAAGTTAAAAGGAAAGGCCTTTCCTCCTGGCACTTACCCAACTTCCTTTTAGAAATGGACATTTTTACTTGTTTATCTTTAAGTTAATTACACCATACTTGTGTTGCAAGTACTTTTTCCATTTCACACTACAGACTAGTTCTTACTTGTGTTTTTTTTTTTTTTTTTTCTTGTTTGTTCTGTCATCTGAAGACTTTCTTTGTAGAATCCGTCTGTGTGGACCCACAAGTCATTGCTGAAAATATAGTGGTAAGCATTGCAGTCATGCCTGCTTGTGAATACACACTTACATGTTGCTTCTAGAGCAAAGAATTCCAGAAAGTGCAACACTTCCTGCTTCAAAATGAATGAAAGGAGTACAAACCCTCCAGTCACCTGTGGCTAGCTAAACTGATTAGAGTCAGCTGGTGGCTAGCTAAACTGATTAGAGTCAGCTGGTGGCTAGCTAAACTGATTAGAGTCAGCTGGTGGCTAGCTAAACTGATTAGAGTCAGCTGGTGGCTAGCTAAATGAGCTGCTCAAGGCTAGGTTCACACTAGCGTATACGCACCACATAAAAAAAAAAAAAAAGCCATGCCGCATATCCCTATGGAACTTGCCTTGTTCTGGCCACATTAGCACATAACGCAAGCGTGCGCACGCTTGAGCGCTTGATGTTGCATTTTGGCTAGTGTATGTATGCTGTGCATAGAATACCACCAAACAGGAGGAGCTGCAAATGCTGAGGTAGCGTTCACACTGTATTGAGTAAGTACAATAGAAAAGCGTGTCTAGAATGTACGCCGAACCAAAATATGCAGCGTATTTTCTAGACGCACTTTTCTAAATACGCGGTGCAAAAAAGCACTAGTGTGAACCTAGCCTAAGACAAGTGGGTGCTTGCCCTGCAACCCGCTGAGTCTGTTTTAATTCTAAAACAAGAAGCAAAGTAGCACTACTGCAGTTTATTAGGAATAGCCCTGCACTCCGTTTATGGCACAGACTCTCTCAATGCATGTGTAAACTGTGCTGATCATATCTGTGCAGAATATACATCACTGTGTAGATGGGCACTGAGGCGGCAGTCCTAAGTACCCTGTCCATTAAGCTACTGGAGTTCTCCATTTTAGTGTGATTCAGGAAGCTTTAGGCTGGGTTTACATTAGTGAATTTTCCTGTGCATTTAAGAAAAAAAAAAAAAAAGCAGCCTTAAGACAAGGATGGCAAACCTTTGGCACACGAGCCAGAGTGGGCACGCAGAGCCCTCTCTGTTGGCACATGAGCAGTCTCCAAACCTGCCTTCAGTACAGGCCGCGGACCTGATCTGACAGTTTTTTCAGGCTGGATCCGTGGCTGCACTGAAGGAGCGCTTGCTCGCAGGGGAACTCTCCTTCCCTGATGTAGGCGTGATGACATCACTCACCAGCGCCGGCACTTCGTGGGACGGCGCTGGTAAGTGACATCACCTTTTTGGCACTCTGTGCCAAAATGATTTGCCACCACTACCTTAAGATAAGTTGTTTTGCTTACTGAATGGGGGTCACAGGCTGACTAACCTGCTAAATTTAGCAACCCTTTATTATATATAAAATAAACCACAATGCTGTTATACAGTTTTGCATCTAACATAGTTTATAGAGTTTGCTTGCATTTTATTAAACCCCATTAATTTAACATATCTATTTAACAGGAACTGTGCTGAACAGAATGTTTATTGCACTGCAGCTGATAGTCCTGTTAGATAAAATGGCCCATTCAGTTTAATGGTGAACTTTCCAGCATATGGACACCATGTGCATATTGATCTCATAGGCTGTATGCCTTTGTTTAATCCTAGCAAGTGAAGTTGGGGAGTCCAGACTATTTGCACTGCAGCAATGAGGAGGCAACAGAAGACTTCATGAAAAGGATTGATTGCTATAAAAACTCCTATGAGACTTTGGATGAAATTCGGGATAGGTAAGGCATCTCCATGCACTGTGCTTGTTGTAGTTTGACCTTTCTGTAATGTGCTAAGTTATAGAGTTAAAAAAAAAAAGGTGTAATTTCTTACAATTTTTTGCTGGTTAATGTCAGTGGCACACTAGGTGTGTTACAGCAAGAAAAAGCACCTGCGATCTGTGACCCACTGTGACAAAATGCACGATGACTTGATTTTCCACAACAAAACTCATTTTTATAAGGTGTAAAAGGTGTCTAGAAAAGACCTCAGATACAAGCGGCAAAATGCCTCACTCCCCTAAAATCCGTGCCCTCCCCAGTGTATGAAATAGGAATAGTTAACAAATTTTTGCTCTCAATATTCAAACAAGCACACAAATAAACAGATACTGTAAATTGGACTGTCTGGGAAGAATATTCCATGTATTTCTTTTGTCGCAGGGAATTGTCCTACATTAAGATCATGGACGTAGGCCGCAGATACCTTGTTAACCGTGTTATGGATCACATCCAGAGCCGTATTGTTTACTACCTCATGAATATTCACATCACTCCACGCTCCATATACCTGTGCCGGCACGGGGAAAGTGACCTAAATATCCAGGGGCGGATTGGGGGAGACTCTGGACTGTCCTTCAGAGGGAAAGAGGTAAACCTATTTTTACATGCCTTTGTTAGTGTTTGGGGTGTCTGATTTCGCTTGCGTTTCCTTACTCTCTCCATACAGAACAGTTTGTATTTTCTGTGCTGTACTCCTACTCCGTATGTAAAGCAGTTGTTCAATCAAACCCTTTACATAATCATACAATCATCATACACTTGCACAGCAACCCTCCTGCCCCGTGCAGTGATGTCTTTATAAAGGTAACCTTATAACAAACATATTGGGGTGGCGGAGGAATACATCAAGTATCATTATTGTAAGTGTAAAAGAAATCCTGCTAAAATAATAACTCCCTGTGCATCATTTAAAGTACATCTATTGCACTTTATTGAAAAGCAAAAAAAAAAATAGAATTGGCAACTTTTTTTTTTAATCAAAAAAACAGACGGTGCAAAAAAAAAGACACAAATCAAATTTGCCAACACAAATATATTCAGGAGGTTTGCCCTGAAACCATTTTTTTTTTTAAAGCTAAATAGATATCTTTACAATACAGGGATTTTATAACTATTAGAACCACAGATTTAGGGGGTTATTGGCTAAAGTCCTAATCGTTGTGTAAAGGTGTGAATTCGCCAGCTAAAGACAGTTGCAAAAGACTGCTACTGTCGCAGTTGCGGCTTTATAATGAGAATATTGTCACAGTCGCAACTTTATAAACTATTGCGGTCATGACTTTACAGTGGGAAGTGTGTCGCTGTTGCAGATTTGCTATGGAAGTCCACTGTTTGAGAATTCAACAGTTGAATTCTCACTTTAGTCAATAACTCCATATGACTCTAAATGCATTTGCTTTACTGATAGCAGCCATTTTGTTACAGACTCCACCCAGTCTCATTTTTTCCTGGTGCATCAGATGCACAGATATACAGAAAATGTGTTCTAAAGACCAATTTTTAAAGCTAAATATCATACATTATTTAGAAAATTTGGATGTACAGATTGAAGATGTACCAACAATAAATAAAAGAAGTTCTGTCCAGTATAACTCCACCTCAGACACCACCAGTGACTCTACGGCGTCTGGATAAGGTGATCCCTCTGAGGAGGGAATTTCCTAGAAGTCACATGGGAGAGCGTGAAGTCATCTAGGGAGGATCCATTTATGATGTCACGCTTTCCCATGTGACTTCTAGGAAATGCCAATGCAGGGCTTCACTGGGAGAGCGACTGCAGAGGATCGCCTCATCCGCATGCTGTAGGAGGGGTTATGCAACATGGAAGTGCTGGATAGCACTTCTTTACAGGTAAAAAATGTCATTTAAAAAAATAAATCATATTTACTAAAATATATTAATTAACATAAAGAAACACATGTGTTTTTTTAATTATTATTATAATTTTTGGCTGGAGTGTTTGTTTAAAAAGACAAAAGGCAAAGTGGAAGTGAATCCCATGGAAGTTAGCCGTTAATGACTGGGAATAAAGTGGATAATCAGCGTAGGAGACTGCGGAGATATCTCTTTGTTATTAAACTTGGGAAAGGGTCCAACTGATTTTGCAATGCGGTGCTCTGAAGAACTGGCCAATGAGAAGAGAGGAACCCTTACCCCTTCCACTCTTGGCTTTATAGCTTTTATCTCTTTGCACAAAATCTAAACCTTTTATTACAGGAGAACTCATTACATCTGTGTGACACAGCAATGTGTAGTTAGAATGTCTGTCCTCGCTATATGATACTGAGGGGTATCCGTAAAGAAGCACTGTAAGCGGAACTGGCTTCTGCATAAGGAACATTAGGCTGTTAGTGTTAGAACTGATCAGTCTACAAACCTTTAAGAACTGTAAATCAGTAGGGAACATTGAGACTGTGACTATGGGATGTTTGACTCTGAATATTTTTTTTTCCATTATGAAGCAAGTTTAACAGTTTACGCAAGCTTACATTTTGCTAACATATGATACATTTTATTTTTGACAGTTTTATATTTGAACAGCCATAGGTTGATTTTTTTTTGGTTTCAGATAGTCTTTCCTTTCAGCTGCTGTCGGTGAATAGTCACATAGTACTTTGAGTGTACTCTGGTGAATAGTAGCAGTGGAGTGTTTTATCGATGTGCAAAGTGATGTTGTCTTCACATAGATCTGTTTAAAAGAGACACCACAACTGTCCTTTTTTTCTACGTTATTTATAACACCCTAACAGCAGTCGTGAATTATAAATGGAAATGTCTCCATTCTGTTGCATTTTGATCATAGTATCGTTACCAGAGAATGGTCACACACATTCCAGCAATTGTTTATACAGTCATTTCTGTGACAGACCATTCCTAACCCTTGTTGGCTTTTTGTGACCACGAAGGGGGTAATTCACGATAGTGCGGAGTCCTCTCCTCGCTTTGCACTGACTGTTATGCGCTCGCTGATGTCCTGTATGCGGACATCAGCGAGCGCATTAAAGGGATTCCAGTCTCGGTGAGGCAACTCTTTTGTTCTCGCCGAGACTGGAATCCCTTTAAAGTGCTCGCCGATGTCCACGTGCAGGACATCAGCTAGCGCATATCAGTCAGTGCGAAGTGAGGCGAAGACTCCGCACCTCACTTCACACTATCGTGAATTACCCCCTAAATCTCTTGATATGTATGTTGGTCCAGTTTAATTTACTATGATTACACATTCCTCAGAAATGTAAATATTTGTTGGCATTACAAGTTCTGGGTTACTGAGTATAACAGATGTTGGCTAATCACCTTTATGGTGAAATATTTTTGTTTTCTGGGAAATGGTGGTGTGAGGTGGATGCTATTGGGCCACACTTCTGGTTTATTACTACTAGTGGTGTAACTGTCATTAGAGGCATGTAAATGGCTGGGCTGGATGTAGAAATGCTGGGTGGGAAAGGGCAGGTCACAGTACAGAAGTATTTCCTCCTGAGTGAATGTTCTTTGGTCTCAACAGGGAGAAACGTTTTCTAGTAAGTGCTCAAGAGATTGCGCACCTTTCCAAAAATGTTTCGCCTTAAGCTGTAGATTAAGTCCTGGTGAAACAAACTCTGGAGGCCATCTTTAAACAAATTATTCTTGTAATAGATTGTAGTCTATAGGTGCTATTTTCAGTAGCCGCTCTGCATTAACTACTGCAGTGTTGCAGCATGGGTTGGAATCTCAAGGCAGGGACTTGACTTACACATTGCAGAAATCTGGAAAAAGATTTCTAATTATTTTTTATATATATATATATATATATATATATATATATATTTATTTATAATTTTTTTTTTTTTTTAATTAAAGAACTTGGCACACAGTTCCTTTCCTCTTGGAGAGGGTACCGTATTTTTGGCTCCATAAGAAGTACTTTTCCCCCACCCCCACAAAAGTTGGGGAAAATGCCCATGTGTCTTATGGAGCGAATGTTCCTTTTCTTCAGCTGCTACAGGGTCTACTCTATAATGTCTGAATCAGGAGATCCCTCTCAGGAGTACATTCCTCTCTGGCTGCACTCCTAATGAAGCCCCGCATCAGGGTTTCCTACAAGTCACATGGGAGAGAGTGCACGTAATCAGTACGTCCTCACTGAATGACGTGCACGCTCTCCCAGGTGACTTCTAGGAAATGCTGATGCGCGGCTGGAGATGAATGCGCCCTTAAGAGGGATCACCTGATTCGGACGTCGTAGAGTCTCCGGCAGTGTCTGAAGATGGAGTTTGCAACATGGAAGTGCTGTGTAGCACTTCTTTACAGGTAAGAATTTTTTTAAATTGATAATAAATAGTATTTAATAATAATAATTTTTTTAAAAAGGTGGTAATTAGCATAAATAAATGTGGTGTTTTTATTTTTGGCCGGACTGCACCTTTAAAGCACCATAGAAAACAGTTGGTTTGCGTTTTGCCTGTTTAACAACATGGCTGCTATCAGTAAAGATAAGAACAGACAGCAATAAAATTCATAAATGTAAATTCAAATGTAAAATTCTAATGCAAATAGTGATACAAAGCAACTCTGTTAACATTAGGGACTAGACAGGATAGATTATAAATAGGGAAGTTCATTCTCAACATAGATGTTTCACCTTATAGGCCTTGGGACTCCTCTCTTAGTTATACAGCAGCAGCTCCTTCCTTCTCCAGGGTGGTCATTCCATAATATGGATCATTTTTAACCATCATATACTGTATATTAGGTAATTTAAAATACATGGTGCATCTCCTTAGGATGTCCACTAGAGCACAGTGTTAATACAGATCAAAGCAGTGGCAGGGAGAACAGCCACTGACCATCTATATTTTCTCTCTTTCTCTCTCATCAAAAATGTACATTGTAATGTTTATTTTAATCCTCTTTACAGTTTGCTAAATGCCTGGCCCAGTATATACAGGATCAAAGCATTCATGACCTAAAAGTATGGACTAGTCAAATGAAGAGAACAATCCAGACAGCAGAGGCTTTGGGAGTGCCGTATGAGCAGTGGAAGACACTAAATGAGATTGATGCTGTAAGTTTGCTATAGCCTATACCTAACGGGACCATTTAATGTACCCAGTGGAAAATGTGGCTTCTCTGGTTGAACTAGATAGTAAACAATTTAAAGGAAATATTACCCTAGTGGTAATATAAATCTGTCTGTAACTGGCCATTCATTTTTAAAGTTCAGTATTAACAATATCTTGGTCCCATTTACAGGGCCACATATAGGGATTATTCCCAAAGAATCCGAACAATCCCAACTGCATTCTGGGTAATGCAAGCTGTTTTATTTTGGCAGGGTGTGTGTGAGGAAATGCGTTACGAGGAAATCCAGGAATCCTATCCTCTGGAATTTGCATTGCGCGATCAGGATAAATACAGATACCGGTATCCCAAAGGAGAGGTGAGTAGCGCAGGGAAACCCTTTGTTCCAGGTAACCTTTTTTAGTAATGTTTCTGACACAGGGGATGATGGGTATTATAGTTCATCCACAGTTGGAGAGCCACAGTTTATCTAGGACTGTAGAGTCATATATTGGGGCATCTGTGTGACACATGGGTAGTGAATGAAACTTTTACAGGTGTAGTGAGAAAACTGTCATTTCTACAACCGTCCATGACACAGATTGAACTTTTTTTTATACTTGGCGCTCTGGGGCCCTCTATGTGTAGGGAGTCTTATTTCTACTGTAAATTAAAGAGAAGCTCCTATATCCTATTGCTAAGCCTAAGAAATAAAAGGCAATGGAATTTTAGTTTACATCAAGTCTAAAGAAAGTGAAATGTTATATGAAGGATACAGCTGAACCGCTGACATTCCCTACAGGCATGGCGTGTTTATTTTAAGCAAACCTTATGCTATGTACTTATTACAACTACTCTCTGATTGCAGTCCTATGAGGATCTTGTACAGCGCCTGGAACCTGTCATCATGGAGCTTGAACGCCAAGAGAATGTGCTGGTCATTTGTCATCAAGCTGTTATGCGCTGCCTACTGGCCTATTTCCTTGATAAGACTGCAGGTAAGGTCAGGGAATTTGAGCTCATTTTACATTTATGAGGGCTACAGTTTCCATACTGTTCCTCTAAAGCAGTGATGCCCAACCTACGGCCCGTGGGCCATATTCGGCGAGCGACACAGTGCTATCAGGCCAGCGACCCAAATTCTGAAAACAGAAATGTTGCATACAAGTGTGAATTCGCCAGCTAAAGACAGTCGCAATAGACTGTTACTGACGCAGTCGCGTCTTGTCACAGTTGTGACTTTACTGTGGAAAATTGTTGCAGCTGTTACTTTAAAATTTGTTGCAACGTCGCCATTTTAGATGGTCACCAGGCCAAAAAAAGGTTTGGGCATTACTGCCCTAAAGAGAGTTACCAAAGCTGACTTCGTAATCTGTGTCATCACTTGTTATGGCTGTCCTCACAGCAGCATGCGTGAGTCTGTCGGGAATATTCCCTCATCTTAATGCCAATGTTCACTTTCAATACAAACTTTTCTATATTGCAAATAGCAGCATTCTAACATTAATTTGAAACTGGTCTTTTGTTAGTTGTTTTTTTTTTTTTTTTCTGATTAATTTAACTTATTTCCTGGACATCTCAGTTTTGGAATTTAAACTGCCTCAGTGGAGTAACTTAAATACCTGGAGCCCAGTGCAGGATAAGCACAGGGGCCCCTCACCCTATCCGTAGGAGGCAGGCACAGATCCCTATAGGTGCTCCTGTGAATTGACTTCTTGCTGCTTGGGTCAGCTCATCAGACTGGGAGACATAATTTCTATAAAGAAATAAATCAAGCCTCAGATCAAATAGGGTCTGTGAACTTACAACTGGAAAGGAAGAGAGAGAATTAATCATTTTTAAAGCAGTAAATGACCAACAGAAGAATTTCTTAGGCACCCACTGTCTGAAATAATGACTATCCAGTTTTCTACTGTGTGGATGTTCCTAAGCGGGTTATTCACTAAAATCCGAATTGTGGCATAAAGGTGTGAATTCGCCAGCTAAAGGCAGTCTCAATAAACTGCTACTGTAGCGGTCGTGTCTTTATAATGTATTGTCGCGGTCGTGACTTACTATGGAAAATTGTTGCGGTTTTGCTGTGGGAATCCACTGTTTGAGGATTTGACAGTACGTTTCGCACCTTAGTGAATAACCCCCCCGCACTTAGATTATAAGCTCTACGGGGAAGGGACCTCCAACCTCTGGTGTCAGCTGCAACCTAGCACTTAAAGTGAAGTATCCTTGTGATATTTACTTGTATGGTTTTATGCACTTTTCCCGTGTCTGTATTGTATTGCTATTACTGAATTGTACAGCGCTGCGTAAATTTGTGGCGCTTGATAAATAAAATTATACACACATAAATACAAAACTATAGTGTTGTGGGAAATTCAAACGAAGCAGTGCCCCCTGGTGGTCACATTGTCATTCAAAATAGTAAAATGCTTGTTTAACAGTTTTTTTTTTTTAATTAATCTGTTGACATGCAGAAAAAAAGGTACATACATTGAATAGAAATTTATAACAACTTCATATTAAACTATCCCTCTTTCTATTGCAGATGTACTGCCTTACCTCAAATGTCCCCTACACACAGTATTGAAACTCACCCCTGTAGCGTACGGTAAGAGGTTGTCTTTTTTTATTTTTTAATTGATCCATGTTGCCTCCTGCTGGATAATCTCTAGAATGCACTCAGAAGGCTTTAAGAATGGGAGGTTTATTAACTGAGATATTAATGTCATTGTTTTTGTTTATGCACAGTTTAATGTAATTTTATTCTGCAGGTTGTAAAGTAGAAGCTGTTGCTCTAAATGTGGATGCGGTTAACACTCACAGGGATAAGCCAGAGGTAAGTTTGTTTTTTTGGTGTGTGTGTTTGTGAGCATGTATGTGCTTTTAGTATTAATTCAAGAATAAATACTTCACTTATATA
>WMED01007072.1:5768-17922 GCA_019650415.1 Pipa parva
AAGTGAGGCGAACAGTACGCAGCTCACTTCGGAGCTTAGTGAATTACCCCCTAGATGTGGGAAAAAAGAATGACAAATGCAAGGAGAGAATTGAGCATCTTCTTACAGTGTGGGTAAAACCATAAATACTCTAGGTCATACAGGCTGAATCAAAGGCAATTTATTTTGCTCCTGCCTCACTAAGAGGAAGTCTAGAAAAGAAAGCTGAGTCTCAAACCACATCTCAGCTGGAATTTGCAATTCTACCACTCATATGACTACACACCTATGATGAGAGCTGTCATATTGTTACTGCAGTAAAGCAAATATTAACTTTAATATAAAGATTGTGTGTAGAGCATCCAAGATGTGTTTATTCCCATTTCAGTCTTGAACCAGGATCCTCATTATTACAGATAGACAAAAATGTAGGGATTAGGTTAGTTACAAAGTTATAAACCAAACTTAGATGAATCCAAAGCTCAACAGAAGTACTACAGTGTCAGGATTCTACCTTAAACTGGACCCCAGATGGAACAAGCAACAATGAAGTGGGATGGAAAAACAAACAGCTTAGTGGACATTGACATCCTTTTGGGGCCCTGGACTTTCTGCTACATACTGAAAGAGCACTGGAGAAACCCCACAAACAACAAACATGAACCAACAAGGAAGCCAAAGGAGTGAACTGAAGATGAAAGTGGACAGGCCAAGGTCAGGATTTCAGAAGTCAGGATAGTCAAAAAACAGGCTAGAGTTAGTACACAGACAAACATACAAGAAAGGCTTTTGCAGCTCCAAGGAACAGGGTAGACCAGCTTGGGCACAGAATAGGGGAAATTATCTCTAATTTATAGGCCAGATAATCAGATAGCATGCAGGATCACACACCAAGAAACAAAATAGAAGTGTGCTGTAATGCAGAAGGCTACCAGGTCACCACTGGCCAGGGATGGCATCTGACTGAAAAGAGCTGAGACTTCCCCTTTACAAAATACAAAAAGACTCAATTAATAAATTACTAAAAACACTGGTTTGATTTCCCACCCTGAAGAAAAACTAGAACACAAAATTTGCTATGAGCATACAAGATTTATTTAAGACAAATAAGGACTTTAATTATGAAAGCCTTATGTGTAACAAATCTTGTATAAAGAAATTATTACCATGGCAAATGAATAACAATATTTAACACAATTACAACAAATAAAACCATCTTGTGGTTTCCTCCACTCATAGATCTATCAAATATGTTTCTCCAACATAATTCCCAGGATCCAATTTCCCAGCAAATTTTGGAACATTTATCAATTACCTACCAATTGTTAGTTCACTGGCATGGCTTCGCTGGGAGAACTCCAAGTAGCCATAAAAATGCCCAAATATGGCTCAGCGATTTTTCAAGAATACACAATGGCAGGCCCATAGATCTTATATCCTTGGGATCCACAGAATCACCATCCACTCAAAGCATCCTTTAAAGTGGCATTCATATCCTCAAAAGCAATCACTGTGAGCTCTACAATTTATATCTTCTCCTTATTGACGTTACATAAAGAAATTGGCCAGATTCTAAAATGCAGGATCACAAGGAGTTCAAGTAAATATTTTTTTCAACTCTAAATTTGGCATTTTGTCAAAGAAACATAGCTAAACTCTTCAACACACATGGTATTACTGATAAGGATGTTAAAAGGAAACACCCATACCTGAATGTTCTACTTTAAATGTCATTTAACTAAACAACACATACATTCAGTAAACAAGCAATTATATAATTGCAGTTGAAATAAAGGTAAAATGGCAGTCTAATTACATAGTAATTTAAGATGGTGGATTAGGTTGCCATTAACAATATTAACATTACAATGAGGTACTTGCCTGACTCAACCAATTGGAGCCACGGAATCATGAGCAGAGGTTAATGATGTTCCCCAAATATATGATAAAGCTGTCAGAGCAGGTGGCAGGGGAGAAAGTGACTCCACAGAAGGGAACAGGCAGAATTTGACTGACAATGTCAGATAGACAGGCAAGGGATCAAACAACCAGGCAGACAGTAAATGGAGAAAAAGCATCATAACCAAAGGATCAGGCTAAAAAGATTACTGATGTACCGATATTCAAAGTCTTTAACCAGAAAATCACCAAAAATTAGCTCACTCTCACTAACAGCAAAACCAAAATACTTTGGCATGGGAGAGGGGTTGGGGAAGTCTTTTAAAGGCTAGTAATGATCCTGATAATGGCTCAGATCCCCAAGGCATCATTAACCCCTTCAGTTACTAACACACACAAAGGCTTGCAAAGACTATGCTTTGCCAGTCCACAAATACTTCCGTTGGTAGGCCAAGGACAGATATCCTGAAAACAAACCCAAAAAAATGTTGTATGTAAGAAGCAATACAGCAATTTCTTGACCTTAAGAGCAGAAGCAAACTCAGAATGTAATTGAAATACTCTACATGATATTAATCTATGCTGTTAATTATAAATCAACTGTGTTCTTTAAATTATTAAATGCAACTAGTTTTGCCATCAATTTGCTATATTAGAACTAATCCATGGCATTCTTATTTATGGGGGTTATTTATATACATCTAAAGGTTTTTTGGCATGTTCACACTTCTGAAATAGCGGATATACCTGTATATAGATATCCCCAATTTTTGCCTATTTAGGATGCTGTTAAGTTACATTTTTTAGACCAAAAGTGTCAGACTGCTTTATACTGGCAAAAACCTACTATTCCTTATGCTGGATTTAACCACAGCCTAATTAGCTTTCCTGTCAAAAAGAATGTTGCTGTTGATATGAAATAGAAGGATAACCTAATTGAAAACACTGCAAATTGTGGTGGATTCAAGATTTATTGATATGGATCTTTTTCAATATTGCCAAATTCTTTTCAATCCTATATAAATTAGTGAAATCAAAAAGTCCAGTGAAATGAACAATACAAAACATCAATAAAAAGTGAAATAAATCAAAAAAAGGTTGAATGATCACTATAAATATCTCCCAAGAGATTTTTTTCTAAATTTGTCAGCCAGTATGTATTTTATTACATGAAAGATGTGCCATTACAGCCTTTCCAAAAAAGTGAGAATTTCTCCCAAAAAAGTTTTTCTCAAAAATAAGTGTGGACTTATACCACACAGATAGCATAGGTTAATGGAATGTAACTAGCAGGTAAAATGATACTTGCCTTTAACCCACTCGTGAAATTTATTAAAGTCGGAAAGACCGCTCTGGGTCTTTCCGACTTCACTGGGAGAAATCTCGGATTGATCTTGAGATATTTCTTGCAAGATCTTGAGATTGAGTTTCTCAATCCCAAGTTTTCAGACTTTTCCATGGAAAGGTAGCCATGCTATTAATGTTAAGAATGGTTACCTTTTCATGGAAAAAAATTTGAAAACTCGAAATCGAAAAACACAATCTCAAGATCTCGAAAGAAATACTGCAGATCAATCTGAGATTTTGCTCAGTAAATTTCACCCTAAATGACCAAATTAAATGGCCCTTTAACTCCTACACTTTTGAAAGTCATGCATTATTTTACATCATTTAAATGTTGTAGCGCACACTTGTTATACATTATATGTTATATGGTATTGAGGAGTACTGCAGGAAAGTACATTTTGTTTGCTTTCTGTCATTATCACCTGCAACTTGGAACTAGTAAATGACTGTATGAGATTATTGCTCTACAAATATCAATATTTCCAGCCAAATATCTCTCTCCTGCATGTGTCCAAAATAATGACTATTTTTATTGTTTTCCATTCCGACCTTCATGCCACGAAATAAAAATTGTGTTTTATTAATTTTCTAAATTAGTAACTGCCTCCCTCAAAAAAAAAACTGCCTAAAAATAAAATCTCATTTATTTCTCAATTTTGTAGACGTTTTATACGCACTTCATTTCTGCTAAGAAATGTAGATTATTTTTTTATTTACTACCATTATCTTTACTATAGGCATGCTTTTTTGCAATATATTTTGTTTTATTTTCTTTAAATGTACTTTCTCTTTTTAATTATGTCTTTTAATTGATATACTCCTCAGCAGTGTATTCATTTGTGCCAATTTTCCTGCCTCAACATTTTCTAGCTATACCATTGGATTCATTTTTTTAATTGCACCTATAAATTTAGGTTTATTTGCTGAACAATAACTGCTAATGAACTCGCTGAATACAAATGTGATATATACCATTATGGTCATATCAATTTTCTTCCAGGGGAGGGAGATTTAGTGTCAACTGTCTATATGATGTTTTTATGTACTTTAGCACTCAATGATGAATACAAACTTAAATTTAGTGAATTTTAATTTTAATGAAATTTTAACTCATCTCTGTGTTTTTATACACATCTTTTTAATCTCCAGAAATATTCTTACATCTTCTTTATCATTCATTCTGATATTTTTTCATTCGGTGCTTACAGATTATCAAGATCTAAGAACCCACATTTCTTGAAAGTCAAACTTGATTATCATCATTAATACTTAATTATTACCAATAATTATGTTGAGGTGCTGAACAGGCCACTTTATATCATGTATAGTAATATGACTAATACACAGGAGACTAATTATTCTTGTGTAGACCTCACTGAAAGCATCAGTCTCCTCCCCAACTGTTCCACTTCTAGACCTCCCCCCCAAAAAAAAAATGAATTTGGGAGGGTGCAATAGGTTCTTAAACTGGTGTAGGCAGAAACATCAGTACAGTTTTAGCAGCCCGGCTTCAAAGAGGTATAGGTCCAGTCACAGGTGCAAAGGCTGCAACCACCACATTTATATACCTAAAGATACATGCTATTGTAAACTGTATTGCAAGCACTACATGGTGTGTTATTACACCTAGTAAAAGTATAATTTGGCTTCACCTGACCTCTAATGACATTCATTTACACAATTGGTGAACAAGAGCTTTAAAAGATGCTATGGAATAAAATGATCTAAGAACAGAGTAGAGGATTATTTGAAACCTCCTACTGTCCCATCCACATAAAATGTTGTTTTAACATCTTCACCCAGACATTTTAATAAATTGCATCTTTTTAAATTTCAAAAAGTCAACACTGGTTACTAGAAGATATTATATTAATATAGTATTATTCATCTATTCATGATTTCTGAGCGAAGGGATTATAAAAAAACAACAGAAGTCTTATTATCAATAGTGACATTGTGAATAGTGAAGATTCTGCCTCTAGCTCCATTCAGAAATCTGGCCCTAGCTCCATCTGTATGTTTCAAATAAGAAAAGTATGGAAGTAATCTAGGTCATCTAGATACATTTAGTTCAGCAAAATTTCTAAGTCGAGATAGAACAAGGTACTTCAATACCTGAAGCGTTGTGTTTCACTATCTGCCAATAAATGGGGATACCCCCCTGAAAAGCCATTGAGCATCTTGTCATCTTGAGCATTAGCCATTAATCCCATCATACTAGTTCAGTATTAGCATTTTCAGATTTTTTAAAATTATTTTGAACCAGTGGATTGGAGAAAGGCAGATGTCTTTATAGTTTTCAAAAAAAAGCAAAGGTTGAAACTTTAAAATTATTATTATTATGAAAATATATTTTAAGATTTTTCTAATAGAATATTTTAGCAATTTACTTTGGAGATGAATATAATAAGTAGTCATTGTGGTTTTTACAGTCAGATCTTGTTCAAGACAAGATAGTGGTTGTTTTTTTTTTTAATATGACAATGAGTTGCATGTTAATAGAAAGAGTAGTACTAGATAATGTCCAAAAAGATTTTTGGGAATTGACTGGAAGATTGTAGAAATAAAATAGTCATCAATGGATCCCTTTCTAAATGTCTTCTTGCCACCAGTGTGCCTCCAAGTGACAAATTTGACCACTTCTAATTAATTTATTAATTGAAAATAATTAATTATTAATTTATTATAACCAGGTATTGGAAAAACCTCAATTTTTCTCAGTGCGCAAATAATTTTACAGAGCAATATAGTCCACACATAATTTGTCATTATTTGGAAAGACCTAGACACACTGGTAACATTAAAATGCAGCAAATTCATTTACTATTCATATTCAGTGCAAGTCTAAAGGTTGGACCAAAGTTGCAGCATACTATTATTGTCATTTTGTTGTGTTATGCTACTGATAATGTTGGGATACTTCCTACTTCCATGACTATAACTATCTTGTCAATAAATATGCCCCATGTTTGTTATTTGGATAACTTAAGTCCAATTCTACTAGACAGACCATCCCTCATACCCCCATTAACCCCGTGGGCTTGGAATAAAAAAGGGATGAGAATTGTATGTGCTGCATTTTAAATTGGAGTCAGTCAGATACAGTTTAGATCATATACTTTTTCTTTCTTCACAAATTTAAATGATGTAACTCACATAAAAAAACAGTGATCGCATGAAGCATTAAGACATCTTCCACTGCTGCTGGAAACTGGCACCTGCAAACAGGAAAAATGCCAGTGTGAAAGGTGTCTTAACACAACAAGCTGTTTAAAGAGTCGTGTTGAAAACTGCCCTTTAATTTTATCACTCGGTCAGTAAAAGCTGGATAATGTGTTTTCCCACAATTCATTAAACCTGTGTGATCCCTTACAATGAATTTCATGTAAATATGAGGTAAATAAACATCTATTCCTTTAGATTTTCTATTCTGAGTATTATCACTTTGCATTAATTATTGCTTCACAAAGCTGAAATCGCGTGCATTTATGTAAGTTTTATATGTTATCACAGACAGGACACTTAGCTAGAGGATTTCTAATTGATACACATATATCCCAGTATGACTAATCTTTCCTGGCACAAGGATTACATAGCATTAAACTTCATTTTCTGACATCTGAATGTATGTCATTTCAACAAAAATCAATAAATTAAATGTATTTTGATTAAAGATGTTTAGAAGAAGTAAAGAATTTGTTCTCATATTCATCCCATCTGCAGTTAACTACAGACCACCAAGCCGACTGAAGGTAACTGGTCTATTTGATCTTATATGTATAAATATTATTAAAGAAAAGGCTTATTTATTGAATTCATTTATTTAAAGGAACACTGCAATGAAGTTTACTTTCATTTTTGTGAGCAGTTCTTCAGCAGTTCATCTATTTATCATTCTGGTGGCATTCGCTAGAACACAAGGGAGGCTGCCAATCTATCTTTCCAACTGGGTGTTTTCTGGTTTCCTTAAACTTCTCACTGTAACTCCACCATGAGGAAAAAAATACGGGCTGATACCTCCAGAGGGCAGTAATGTTTTCTTTGTCCTGTCTGGGCCAATAGACTTATATGCCATTATCTGGTATTTCATTAGAACTGTATCAGAGTAAAAACTCTGTTTGCTCAGGAGCAGCTGGGAAGAGTACACAGACAATTAAAGACTCTTATTTATTTGGATTGTTTACATTTTATTTTAAGTTAACACTTTATACTTGACACATATCTATTACTAGCATTGTGTGTTTGTGTTTTTGGAGGTGCATGCACTTCATAGTTAATAACACATATTTTTTTCTTTTAGCTTATTTGGTATGTGTTTACTGCACACTTTGACAGTACTACACCCCCTACCTTACCTCAACTCTATCAAGACATCTGGGGTGTATGGGGTGTATGCACCAGGCAGGGGAGGCCCAGGGAAGAGAACCTAATTTCCTGCAAAGTTACAATGGAACATATTTATAAAGGTTTCAATCGACCCATAGGTGGTGAAACACAAGTCAAACTGCCAGATTATTACTTTCTAGAATGTATCACATTCTTGTGCAGTTTTCCACATTACTTCAACTCCCTATTTACTCACCACTTAAAGGCTCTTTGCTTCAGATTAGCCTTTTTCCAAATAAAGCTGGAAAACTTTAGCAAGATTACTGTTGGTATTTTGGCCAAATTGTTACTTAACATGTTTAGAAAATGTGACGACCAAGTGACAACACGAGCTTGGAATTGTCTATCATTGAATTGAATGTAAGACCAGTTGTGATTTATTTAGCATTTCTCCAGGAACAATACGAGTTACCAAAATGTGACTAAATTATGACAATGTCTTTACTTACTGCACTTATTATTGTTAATGTGGATGAAGATAATTATGACGGCTTTGTCTCCTTTAAAGAAATGCACAGTTAACCATTAATTTTCAATGGAGGAGATAGGATGACTGCTCCAGATGCTGCATTAAATTCAACTCTTTTTGAACTTCACAGATAGCATCATTTGCATAAGAAAATGCATGTGGCTTTTGTTTTAGTGCACAAACATGACATTTTTTTGGACATTGTTTTGTACTTGATCCTGTATTAGCATTATCTGTTCACTAAATTATTTTATATCTTATTCCTCTTGTAATCTCATGTTTACAGTTTCCTTTTTTTATGATTTAATATTCTGTCACTCTTTCTCAGTATCCAGTTAAAAAATAATCCCGATAACTATTCTATCAGCTAGGAAGAAAGAAGTAAGCATTTAAACAGATGATTTATAAACTATAGTGCATAATATTATCACTCGGCTTTAGAATTTTGCACCCTTATGACAAAAGTCTTCTTTTTAAGGATTTATATTTACCAATAAAATAGTCAAATACAATGTTTAGTACCATGGTGATAAGCTATATTTTATTATATCCATAAACTGATATAAACAGCATAAATAATGTTATAAACAGCATAAATAATGTGTGCCATTATTTTTATAATCAGGTTTAAAAAGTCTGCTTGGTACTGATTACAAAATCTTTTAAGATTTATTCTGTATTTCTACAAGGGTAATTGTGTTGTGTGAACATCAAACATTGGACTATTTTATAAGTTGTTGTTAGTATGGCTCATTAAGCATAACTCATTTCATTGCAATCTATTCTTTCAGCTTGCCCTTAGCAACCCATGAATGTCAACATTTTACACAAGTTGCCCACAGCGCTCCTAGACATGTTACTTAACTTTTTGACACCTGTAAAAGATTTCATTTTTTTTTTTCAGCAAAACATGAAGGTGAATAAATGAAGATTTTTTTTTTCTTTTATATAACCATGTTAGACATAAAAAGTCTGAAAAGGCACAAAGCATATTAAATGTTTTTAGCGAAAATGACATTTCAACAACAAAATAACATTTCAGTAACAATGTAACATTTCAGTAACAATGTAACATTTCTATGAAATACAACATACATTTGACACTGCTGCATATTCTATACCTGTTGGCTAGGTGATAACTCCAGTCATCTCTGTCATTTCTAATACCTGGAGATAAAATATTGATTTGCATTATTTTGGGATAAGCTCCTTCAAATCCTTTACTAAATGTGAAAACTTTATAAAAACAGTCTATTCAATCACCTTGATGTTTTTGTCTATTTAATCTTTATTTATTGCTGAATTCACACAATTTAATCATATGTAGGGAAAACAAATTCTATTGATTTTCATGTGAAAAGTGACTCATAGACTGAGAAAATTCAGTTTTTATTGATAAGAGAAGTTCATTTGATTTATAAGTACATAACTTGTCAGTAACCAGCAACAAAATATATAAACAGCTGAAAGCAGAAACAAATATTAATTTGATTGTTTAAAGGTATGTGCATATGGGGGTCACAGTTACATGCCATTGTGGGTAGTCAATAAAATGTCCTCCCCTTTGCTTACTAACTCAGATCCCTTCCCCACATTCAATTAGGTGTTGTGCTGTCTTAGGACAGCAAGTATTTTATTAGATATTAATTTAGGGCTGCCAGCTCCAGGAAAAGGTACGGAATATTATGTAGGGACATGGGCCCTTTTTTTTATATATGTGTCTTGTATTTTTTATTTTAGTGTCCAAAAGACACCTGGACATACATTTAGCCATATTACTTAAAGGGGAACTATTGTCAGATTACATCTTTACATATGCAGTACTATAACTTAGTGAGAAGCGTTTCTCTCAGTAGTTGTTTCATATGAAGCAGAATGATTGATTAAGCAGCTTTTCAAAACTCCCGCACCAGGAAATGCTTGTGTGACATGTACTGGCCATTTTTTCATAAAAAGGTACCCTCCCCCAGAGATTTTTGCCCTACTTACTACTTAGCACATATGCAAAAGTTAGCTTTCCCTCTGTAATCTCCTGCATTCCAAACATAAACAAACCTAATTTATGAGACTAAATTTATGAGGTCAGCACACTTCTTAACCAATAGTAGACAGGCAGATTTTTCTTCTCATGGTGCCTGACTTGAAGAACAGAAAGAGGAGGGGGAGTGGGGGAAGAAAATGTCAGCTCTCTTTAGAACTAAACAGTGAAACAAACTGCAGGTATTATTTCTTCTCTAGACTTTTTTTTAATTATTTATGTCAGCAATTGGCTTAGTATAAAGGCGTTTTATATGTATGTGTGCAGTTATATCGGCACTATAGTGCCCCTTTAATGTTTACTGTGAAGGGTTAATTGTACTTAATTTTTTTCTGTATAATGCTGAGTTTGGCTGTTTTTATACTTGGTTTCAGATGTTGGTTTACTGTGTAGCTTTTCTCAATTTTAGGAGAAAGTTTTTGGTTGCTTTGATACTTTTGGTTTTTGGATATTTGACATATTAACTAAGACTTGAGGGCAAAATTTAATAAAACCAAAAATATCGTTATCGTGATATCAATATTGCCGATATCAGCTGATTTTTACTGATATCACAATATCAGCAATATCAATATCACAATATCGAATTTTTTTTTATCAAAAATTTGTCAGATATGGTTCCCCTTTACTGGGGGATGTCTCAAAGTTTTTGGTATCAGCTTGTACATAGGGATTTAAACAGTCCCTATAATAAACATTTGAATAATTGACTTGATTTCCTTCTACAATTCCAGTTTACCTTGGTGATGATACCATCTTTTCTTTTTGTGCAGTAAATTCTTATTGATTTGCTGTTATTCTGCCAAAGAAATTCTAAGTGCTTTTGTGTTTGTAATCTAGTCCGTTAGTCTCTATTTGACAGTGTGTCCTGCCTTATAAAGTTCAGTAATACTGAGAAACCTAAAATGGATATATTTACTGAATAATAGTAGGTTTTCAAGTTGAGAAATACAACCACTGAGAACCCTAATCCTTGTGACGTTCTACTATATATTTTTTATATATTTCTTAGCTATTTGAATACAAATGCTTTTTATTTATTGTATTTTTGACTGCAGTTGGAAAGCTTATTGGTTGAGATCTCTGGTGGGGGTGGGTTATCAGCTGCATTTAAGCTTTAAACAAGCTTAGTATTAGTTGGGAATCATTTGTGGAATTTGTATCTACAAAGAACATAAGAGACTGGCCAGAAACCTTTGCTTATTGATGGTTTGAGGGTAGTGAGTTTAATTTGGTGGATTGTTAATGTGTGAGATTAAAATAAAGAAATCATAACTATGGTTTTGTTAGACAAACAGTAAGAATACCATAAAGATAAGGAGACGGAAACACTGAAGTGCAGTATTTATACACAAAGCATACAACTCATTAGATATTCATCCCTAATACTGATTTGTAGACATGGATGGTTCCTATTTGGATTAATCTGACAAATTTCAACACTGCAAGTTTAAAGACAGGTAGAAATCAAGTCATAAACCAGTATTAAATCTTTAAATGCAAGAGAGAGTTCTCATCATGTTTATTAGGTTAGAATAAAGTGATTTATTGCATTATAAAGAGGTATCTAATCGAATTTGTGAATTAAACGATTTTAAGAAATGAAACGTGCACTTTTTGTATGATCTTGTAGATACATATATATGTAGCTGAGACTTACTAGTCAAGCGGCATAAACAACAAAGAGGCACTATCTCACAGAACACTCAACACTGTGATAAGCAGGGACTAATTGATCAGAAGACATGGAATAAATGAGATAGACAATTTTGGAGTGCTATAGAAATATACAGTATGGAAATCATTGGTCTAACTACATGCATTTATTGCAGTCTCTGAACATATATGCATATGTATGTGAGAGCAAGAGAACAAAAGACTTAAAGACAGTCTCTCTATCTCTGGATATAAGAGAAAAGTATTTTAATGATTAGTATCCCACAGAAAGTTCTCTCAGTTAACATAGTAACATAGTTTATAACAGTTTATAAGGCTGAAAAAAGACACAAGTCCATCCAGTTCAGCCTATTTTCCTG
>WMED01007074.1:0-17918 GCA_019650415.1 Pipa parva
TTTCATTGCTTTCCATCTGTTCTTATCCTTGTTGAAAGCAGCCATGTTTTTAGACACACCTCTCCCAGTCCCACTGTTTCCTATGGTGCTTTATGTAATACAATTGCAGCAGATGCTATGCGTGATACTCTACGCTTTATTGTAAATATTGTATAATAGGCACGTCTACACAGAGTCAAGACTCATTTGGCAACAAATGCCCAGAGATTCTGAGACAAAATAAATAATAATTATTGAACAAACTCTGTATAAGGGAAGCATATTTAAAAAAAAAAAAAAAAGATATAATGCCTAGGGCCACAAACCTTGCTAGCCACCCAAGCCCTGCTCCATCTAATGCAGTGGTTCTCAACCTTTTTATTGCCGTGACCCTTTAGTATAATTCCCCGTGATTTGGCGACCCCCATTTAGTAATTATTATTGAGCAACCCCATTTAATCCTTATATTTTCAATGGTCTTAGGCGACGCCAGGCAAATCATCATTCGACCCCAAATGGGGTCGCGACCCACAGGTTGAGAACCGCTGATCTAATGCTTCTTAGCAGGCAAATAGTGGGGAGGGGTTGCAGGCACTTCTAACACTTCCATCCCAGGCAACATTGAGTTAAAATGTCCCTGTCTCACAGCTTTGATTAATATTAACTAATGGTTGGCAAGTCTGCAATGGATCTCTCGGCTAAAGTTCCCAGGTATAGCCAGGGTAGGACCCCCTACGCCTGCCTAGTCATTAACTGGCTCCCACCATGCATGATCCAATCATATCTGCAGACATCGACCGACTGACTGTACATAGCCAAACTGGCCAAGTGACGAAAGGATCCCTATTGTAATCCCCTACACGCACAGGCCACAGAGAAGCCGGCTCAGTAAATGTCGCTGAGAGTAGCAAGATGGCCGCACTTCCGGTACTGAATAATTAATCCGCTTCCGGTCGAGTGCCTGCGCATGCGCAGTGGGGAAACCGGCAGCATGGCAGACAACAGGGTGTCAGAGCTTTTACTACAGCAATTACAAGATGGGGGCTCCGGAGGAGTGGACAGCCTGGAGCTAGCAGCTTTGCTGGGTGTGGATCATCAGCAGGTGGTGGGGGCTGTGAAGAGTTTACAATCCCTGGGGGAGGTAAGAGGGAGCTTCATGGGAAATGATGCAATGCCACTGTCACAACATGGCACTTTACTATGATTACCTGTCTGGTGCATTATAGGGCAGGCTTGTTCTCGATATAAAGGTACTTGTCAGCCATTCTGCTGGCAAGCTTGGGGACTGGTATATAAAGCCAGTACTGGACAATGAGAGGTAACAGAAGGTGATCTGTCTCCTTATCCCTGTGACCTAATGTAATGTGTAGGATGTGAGAGAAGTATAGATTAGAGTGCTAGTGATTGCTGGTAGGTCATACACTAGTCTCATAAAGATTTGGACATGTTGCAGGAATTACAGTGGGAGATGGATTGGGCATTTGTGAAATATTCACCAATTAACACTAGATCATGTAGGTCAAGTGGTAGAGGTCTAAAACTGAATTTGTGTAGCATTTCATGATATGGTGGTATACAATGGACTGTTCTGGCTTTCACAAATGTTATAAACAGGCATATTTAGTTAAATACCTGCTAGTTGGTATCTAGCGTTCCAGCCTGAAACTTTATTTCCTTCCTCAGACTCAGGGACTGAGTCTGAGTTTACTGACGTAAGTGGATACCATTACAGTACCGTGCCAAGCAGTCTTAGGGGGTTATTCTCTAAAGTCCGAATTGTCACGTAAAGGTGTGAATTCACCAGCTAAAGACAGTCGCAATAGACTGCTACTGTCACAGTCCCATCTTTATAATGAGAATATTGTCGCAGACGCGACTTTTACTATGAAAATATTGTCGCAGCCTCAACTTTAAAAATTGTCACAGTTGCGACTTTACAATGGAAGAATAGTTGCAGTTATGGATTTGCTATGGGAATCCACTGGTTGAGAATTTGACAGAGTAATTCTTATTTTTGAGTAGGGTCAGCAACCTTTTGGGATGAGAGTGCCATATACACATGATTCTCTCAGCTCTTTTGAATCCAGAGTCAATGACGTTATATGTGATGTCACATAGGTGACGTCAGCGGCTCAGGATTGGCTAGCAACCTCAAAGCCGGTGTTGTCAGTGGCTCCGGATTGACTAGAAACCCAGAAGCACTGAGAGAGTTTTGTCTCTGCAGCACTTGCTGGTGATTTGCAGGCAGACTGTACGAACAATGCTTGCCTGTCAGCACTGCTCGTTACAGTCATAGAGACAGATGCGGTCATAAAAAGAGCCACATCTGGCTAGAGAGCCATAGGCTGCCGACCCCTGCTTTAGAGAATAACCCCCTTAATCTTTATTTCCCCTTAATTTAAGAGTGAATGCATAGCCTATTTAAAGGGATAGTATAAGTTAGCTATAGTTATGCCTAAAATTAATGTGGGATGTTGTTCACCTTTGAGGGAAATAATTTTATTTAGTTTTGAAGATGCTGCAATAACTTTATTTGTGATTGTATGGGGGAAATGTAATTTCTGGTTATTTTCATCAATCAAAACAAACCAAAACCGAATAGATGAAATCAAACAAAGTCAAATCATAAAAAAAACACACACACAAAATAAGCAAAGACCAATTTCAAACTGTCTTAAAATAACATTATCCACAACACACTAAAATGCATTCCAAGGTGGTCTAACCCTTTAAACCCATTTGTAGTAGATCTATAAACATTACTATAGCATTTTAGGTTTTTTTCTGACAATTATTAGCAGTTTTCATAACTGCCATTTGAATATATCTTTTCACAGATATATGAGTTTTATCTCACCAGACTGTACTGATGAAAAGGGGGATTTTTATAGCTCTGTAGGCTATAGTCAGGCTATAATGTTGTATGTTTTTCTATTAACAAAAGAGTATGTATCACAGTCCTAAAGCAGATGAACTACTGTGTTTGTAAAGAGGAAGCTTGCCTCATGGAAGCACAGAAAATTCTGTAACTGTTTCAAAATGTGAAATAAACCATTTTTGCTGTGATCCACTTCACTAAACAGTGTATTTTCATTTAAAGAGCTATTTGCAGCAAGCAGCTGATAGTTCTACACTAATGTATTTATTTTTCACAACATTGTGCAAAAAGCTGTGAAATCCTTCTTATTTAAACCATGGAATAATTTCCCGATAAAGGGAAACTATTACTGTATTACAGAAGTTTTGTTTTTCAAAATTGATTCCAAAAAGTTTTTTAAAAAAAGGAAAAAATGCCAAAGAGTTTGTAAAATGGGAACACCATACCTATTTTACATATTCAGGATTTTTCACACACTACATTATTAAGTGGTCATAAGCAGATGGGTCTGTTGTAATCTATGAGAAATGCCTAGGTAATTATAATGTATTAGACATCCTTTATATTTAAAAGAACAGGAACACCAAAATCATTAAAAAAAAAATCTAAATTGTTTCTATAAAGTATTGTATTTAGCTTCAAAAACTGGGCTTTAGGGCTCACTTCCTATGTATGTGTTATGTAAAGCTTCATTCATGAAATGAAACTAATGGGACTGGGTGAAGTCTGTTTACCAACATGGCTGCTATCAGTGAAGATAAAAACAGTAGTAATATTCATGAATTTACCCTTAAAGAGGAACTGTAGTCAAATTACATCTTTACATATGCAGTGCTATACCCTTAGTGAGAAGTGTTTCTCCCCAGTAGTTGTTTCATGTGACACAGAAAGATTGAGTAGGCCCCACTGATAAAGTTATAATGTATCCATGTTCTTTAAGTGATTTTTTTTTTTGATGGTATTCACACAGTTTTTCACTATTTTTAACGATTAATTAAAAGTTTTAGTGCTTTACCCATATATTAATTTTTCAATGTGATGGACATTTTAAACTGAATCTATATAATTCATAATGAAATTTACAGTCCCTAATTACTCTCTCTTATGACTGGTCACTGTTCAGCACTTTACAGGATTTGTTTATATAGTGTGGGTGATTTTTATTTTACTTTATTAAGGTTAGACACTTTCAATCTGTGTAACCAAAGTATTGTTATATTTATATGTTGTAACATTCTTGCTCTGTGTAAAGTATAAATTGGATTATATATAACTCATTTACCATCAGATGATGTCATGCCTTATGTTTTATGCTTTATACTTCATGCGTTATTTTTTTTTAAATTAGAATTGTGCATTTATTGTTGCTAATATTGTAATTATCAGTCAGGTTTTCCTTTTACTGAAAAACACTCCTTGGACACACACCCCGTATATTCTCTAAAAAAATATATTATAAAACATTCAAATATTACGCATCTTATTTTATTTATTTGTTACAAATATTATTTTATAATATGTATGCTCCTTTTTTGGATTAGTGCAATATTAATTTAATTTATTTTATATAATGAGATTCCCTGACTTTATATCTTGTAATTGGATAAAAGTCAGGATTTATGGAGTGGGTGGTTCCTAAGAGTGCTTCATGTGAAATACAAATAGCTGATACTTTGTGAGCACTAATTACTATGACTAAGCACCAAGAAGCGCAAAACATATAAGTGCTGGTGCCTCTGCTAACTCTCTTAATTGAGACCTGATTTTAATGAGCCAACAAAGAAGAATTCACATTTTTACTTTTTGGAGTGCCAGATTATCTTATTTTCTAGCACTGATAATCTCCTGAACCAGGAAATGTGTGTGTGACATGTACCAGTTAGTTTTCCATGAAAAGGTACCCTCCCCTAGACATTTTTGCCCTACTTACTACTTAGCACATGTGCACAAATCAGTTTTCCCTCTGTAATCTCCTACATTTCAAACTTAATTTATGTGGCCAAAAGGTCAGCACACTGCTTAACCAACAGCAGTTAGGCAGGTTTTTCTTCCCATGTTGCCTGACTTGCAGAACAGAAAGGAGAGGGGGAGGAAAATGTCAGCTCTCAGGAAAATTGATTAAGGGAAACAAAAGGCAAGTAACTTTTTTTTTTTTTAACTATTTGTGTCAGTAATTGCTTTAGTATACAGGAGTTTTATATGTATGCGTGCAGTTATATCAGCACTATAGTGCCCCATTAAAGATAACTGCTGTATTTGAATAACTGGCGTGCCAATCCAAACTGAATTTTTATTTTATTTTTTTATGTTACTGGATCTAAGTAGTATTAAAAAAAAAAAAAAAAAAAAAAAAGCATAACTCTAATTTCCTACTTTCTTTCTGTGCTATTAACAATAAAACTGAACCTTTAACAGAATTAGGCATGTGACTTGGGATACAGTAGATAATGCAGGAGCCTGGGCAAAAAGTGTTCTGGGTCGGTAATCTGTGGCAACCAATTGGCATGTAAGATTTTATTAGTGTGTTGTAGTTAAAATAGGGAATGTAGTTTTATGACTGGTTGCAATGGATTACGTGGCTGAAACAAATTTCAGTGTGATGATGCCCTGTTTGTCTTTCAATTACTTACACACCCTAATCATAACATGTAATCACTCCTTAGGTGTGAACACAGGTATTTATTAACAATAGGGAGAAAGTTTTGGTTGTGACATCCCTTGCTCTGTGACAAACGTAGTAACCAGGAAATGTAGGAGTAATTTCCACTGCTCTAGAAGCAAACCAACAAGTAGTCCTGTCTGCACAGACAGTATAGTCCAGTCAAGTAAAGCTCAATTTACAGCACCAGAGTCACTAATGAACATGGGCAGAGGGACATTTAAGGCACTATAGCAATTACTAAGCCTGAGTAAGCTCATTAGGCTTTATAATATTTTAGATATTATTTGGTATTTATACATACAGATGAACTGCCACTATAGGGGTTCCTGGGTATTCTTTAAAGGGGAACTATAAGATGATATAATACTTACCTGATCAATCTAGCAGCAGTACACTTATTATACTGCTGCTAGATCAGCATTCATCTCATGCTTCTCAGGCCAGGATCATGAGATAATTTCATTGCCGCTCCAACTCTGTTCCTGATTATCTGTGTGTGACGTCAAACATCGCATACTACTGTTCCCCCTTCCCAAATTTTGCCGTATTTAACTAACTGTGCATGCGCAGATCAATTTTTTTTTCCTGATCTGTGCAGCCTGTCAAGTTCAGTGAATTTTGGGAGTGGGCAGGTACTATGTGACTCTTAAATCACATAGAGAACCAGGAAGTGAGCTGGAGCCACGATGGATTCAGTGCATGTTCTTTGGCTAAGTAATGTAAAATGAATGCTAGATCGATAAGGTAAGTATTATTTCATACTATAGTTCTCCTTTAAGAAGGAAAAGTGACCGTGGAGATGATGGTCAACCTATACAAACAAAATTTACTCATGTGTTTGCTACAGCTTTATTATTATAATAATACAATTCTAAAGGAAAAAGTTATACAGAGACTAAATATATACTTAATATTGAAAACATTGTTAAGAAAAAACCTGTTCTTTTAAAATTTCGTATTTATGTACAAATTAAATCTGTCGCAATAAAAGACATATTTAAGAAAAAAAAAAAGGAAAAGTGAAGTTGACAGAGAATTTAGCTTATACGAGGGTGAGAGATCTGTGCTGTAATTTTTATGCCAATACTGCATGTATAGAGATTGGATTGATCACAAAGAAAACATAACTTAGTTTGCAATGTATTTATGTATAGTGTTATAAAGACCAATTACCAAGAGATTAGTTACCATATTTTCAGTACATTTGTTAGTGCATTAGCCACCTGAACATGCATATATATGTCTGTTAAAAAGGTAATCATTTTTTTTTCTTTCGTGTTGTACTAATTTACACTTAAATTTGTCCCCTGCTTTTATAGATAATCCAGGCAGAACAGCGTTCCAGCAAGAAATGGGAGCTTAGCACTGAAGGAGATGAGATCTCCCGAGAAGGCAGCCATGAAGCACGTGTATTTTATAGCCTTCCCAAAGAAGGATTGGTGCAGGCTGAACTCATGGTGAGTGCACTGAGAAAAGTCTTGTAGTAACCCCTGTAGTAACTTGTAGTAGTCTGTATGGAGGATAGAGACTCGGGGGGGAATTCACCATTCAGCGAAGTGAGCTCCGAATCCTTCGGCTCACTTCGCAAATGGTATTATGCGCTTGCTGATGTCCTGCACGCGGACATCAGCAAGCGCATTAAAGGGATTCCAGTCTCGGCGAGGCAGCTCTTTTGCTCTTGCCGAGACTGGAGTCCCTTTAATGCGCTCGCTGATGTCCGCGTGCAGGACATCAGCGAGTGCATAACAAAATTTGCGAAGTGAGCCGAAGGATTCGGAGCTCACTTCGCTGAATGGTGAATTCCCCTCTCAGTTTGGTCAGTAATTACTGATATATTTGTAATAATAGAACTCTAATTGATTTAGATCCATGAACTAAAGGATGCAACATGCTTTGCATGGATTGGTAGAGGAATATGCTCGAGATTTCTTTTACCAATCAAGGTGCAGAATGTTGCTTAGTTCACTTGTTGTTAAATCCAATGAAGCCACAAGACTTTGATGTTATTTTTTAGGCTGCTTAAATCAAACAGCTGATTTTATTAAAAGAAAAAAAATCCAGCTGTCTGATTTCAAATCCACAGCGGTGATAGATGATTATTTCTGCAGATTTGAGTTATGGAATGATTTAAGATACCCAGCATTCAAGCCTTCTTTCATTACCTTTCCATTTAGACTGTAAACTCTACAGGGCAGGGACCTCCAACCCCTTGTGTCAACCACAGCCTAGCACTTAAAGTGAAGTATCCTAGTGATATTATACTTGTATTGTTTAATGCACTTTTCTCATGTCTGTATTGCTGAATTGTACAGCGCTGCATAGATTTGTGGCGATTTATAAATATAATTATATGTACATACCTTGACTCTTAGCTCTTTACCTTTACATTGGCTAAACATCCTCCTTGATTTAGCAGATTTAAGTTGTAATTGTTGGCTGCTTTGATTGGCTCCTTGGAATTTGTTTCCACCTTCACAGCACTCTCTGTTGCACACATTGTTTTCATTGGGCTAGTGTTATATATGCCAAGATTGCGTATGATTCCACTTTCAAAAAAAAGATTTAAGATTGCACACAACTTGCAATGAAAAGGTAGTTTACTGTTTGTTTAAACCACTCTCCTGGTGGACAAAGAAAACTTTTCCTGGGTACTATGCCTCCCTTGGTCAGGAATCAATCATCCTAACCGTATCTCCACTGATGGCAGTGTGGAGTTAATGCAGGCCTCCAGTTATGCACATTGATTTGTAGGGCACAAAAGATCTCTTCTCCTTCTCCGCCTCGTTCCACCCTTCCCCTACCATCCTGAACCTTTCTGTTCATATATTTAAGCTCTTCAGATTAAACCATTTAGAACCAGAGAATGATGCCTGGAATCCAACTTCACTGTGTGTGGCCTTTGTTTCCTGTAGAAACTTCCCTTTGCTAAAGTTGGCTTCAGTAAGGCCATGTCCAATAAGTGGATCCGGCTGGATAAAGCTGCAGAAGGAGGGCCGCGTATCTTCCGGGCGGTGAGTGAGCTAGCCATACCTAACGTTTTCAACTGACTTTCTTTTGCCTGTATTCTTTCCTTTCCTTCACCCTCCTCCTCGACCTGTTTGCCCCTCTCTCTCCTCACTTTTTCCTCTCTCTCCTCTGCTGTTCACACAGGTGGATTCCATAGAGGACTCCGTAAAGGAAAAGTTGCAGCTGCTGCTTCAGGGAAAAGCTGACAGCATCCATGAGAAAGACAAGAATGAGCTGAAAAAGAGGAAGCTTCTCAATGAAGTGTGAGTTGCTGAAGGAGAAATTGTGGATCGTTGCAGCTGATGTAGCTTCTACAGAACTTTAGATACTACAGATTTATGAAATGCCCCAGAAAGCCCAACTGATAAAATATTACTGCAGCCAGAAACGAAAAGCACAATGGTAACCATTCTAAATCATGAATTCAACTTCTAAGGTGACCTTTATCTATAGGAATAACTGCCACTGGTGTTAGTGGCCCTTTAACAATATTCCATGGTCAGGAAGTCTAGGAGAGCTGCAATACATAGTTTACACACTAGGGGGTAGTGTCATGGAAAGATTTCGGATTCTGTTTTTAGGTTCTTTTCTTTTTTCTTTAGGACGGTTAAAACATACTGGGTGACAAAGGGAAGTGGGTTCAGTACAAGTATCACCAAGCAAGAAACTGATCTGACCCCAGAAATGATTGCAAGGTAAATTCACTGAAAAAAGCTGTGTTTGTGTCTCTATGCAAGGGTTGGAATTATTTTATAGGGGATGTCTTTATGTCTCCTACACCAGCAGTCCCCATCCTGTGCTGGATCGGTGACCGGATTTCCAGTTCCCCGATCCAGCAAAGGTTTGACGGACCGCTATCATGGGACCTGCGGACCGGCAGTGGTCCACAGCTTGTTATTTGGTGTCCTACGCGATATTCCTGGCAACTAATAATTAAGTCAATATCTGTACTGCTTTTGTATGCGTGTGTGTTGATCATGTGACCTGTAAGGCACATATTTTATCCAGGGTAAATATACATCTCAAGTTTTTTCTTTAATGCAACCCGAGCATATCCTTAATTCATGAAGTTGCACGTGAGACCTAATTTTTAAAGCATTTATAGATGAGAAAAAATGACTGACCTAGGTTCTACAGATCTACATCTTTCCTTTTGTCTCTCATGTAGCGGATCTTGGAAGGATAAGACATTTAAAGCTTACAACTTTAATGCCCTGGGAGTCATGCCAGAGTGCGGTCACCTACATCCACTAATGAAAGTACGCACTCAATTCCGGCAAATCTTCCTGGAGATGGGGTGAGTGACCAGTCATTACGGCTTGGCGTGAGACTTGGTGATTGTTAAGTACATATGCTTGCAGGCCATCAGGTCTTATCTTTTATTGTTCTGTCTGGAAGGGCTGACACTACTTTTAGGGGATAATTCAGGAAAGTCCGAACTTGCCTGGCGATCCTTCGACTCACGTCGCAGAGACTGGTACTCGCTCCCTTCTCTCCTGCATGCGGAGATCAGGGAGCACATACCAATCTCTGCAAAGTGAATCGAAGGATCGCCAGGTAAGTTTGGACTTTCCTGAATTACCCCCTTTAATCTTATTCTGCACAACACGCTGTGCCCGCTATTGCTGAATGAAATAGAAGGGCCTTCTATCAACCAGTTTGCCTTCCATAGCACAGTCCTTCTCTAATGTAGCCATTGCTGAATGACTTGACCTTGTACTGAAGCTTTTTGACAAGACAATAGTGATGACTTATAAAGAAAGAGTTATAAAACTGCACAAAAAGTATATACTGAGCACTTTTTTATATCCCACGTAATATCCCCTTAGTTGTGGGAGTTGAAGTGCTCATTGGATATGAATTGACATACTGTAATAAATACACAAAAGAAATTAGTATGCTTACATAGCACATCCAACACATCAAATCTAATTAATAATAATAAAAAAAATCCATTCTTTAAATTCGAAATTAAAAACAATTAAAAATCATATACAAGTAGAAGTGCAAGTTGCAGGGTGTGTAGTAAATCAAATGAATCCATTTTTCCTCTCTATGTCAAAAGTCAATAAACTGAATGTATTTGTTTTTTTATATATCACTACCATATTACATAGCGCTTTACAGAGCTTCATCATTCACTTCAGTCCCTGACTGATGGAGTTTACAATCTACTTTCCCTATTCAGTCACACACAGATGTATGTTTTTGGATTGTGGGAGGAAACCCATGCAGGAGAACATTCAAACTCCATGCAGATGAAGTCCAGGGTGGAATTGAACCCAGAACCCAGTGCTGCAAGGCAGCAGTGCTAACCACTGAGCCATCGCTTAGCTTTAGAAGTAAAAATTTTGCTTACTTTGTCCATACCTGTTTGGTCTATATAAATATTCAGTGAGTAGTTTCCGGTATATAGAAAAGCAACGCTAAAGTATGTTCTAGACTAGCAGTTCTCAACCTACCTGAGAGTGCAACCCTGCAATGACGTCCCCATGATGACGTTCGGGTGCAACATCCTCACGTACACATGTAACGTGATGGTGTTCTGGCACAACGTCACCATGATGGAACACCTATATAAAGGGACCTGCAAAAATTACTGGACCTAGTTAGAGGAGCAGCATGTTCGGCGACCTGTGAGAGCATCGTTTGACCCCCCAAAGGGGTCACAACCAACAGGTTGAGAACCGCTGATCTAGACAGTATGTGGCTGAATACAAGCCAAAAGGTAGAAAATAGAGAACCCATTACATATGGAATACAGCACCGTCATGCCGGTGCACTAAATGCCGGACACTTTCGCCATTCCCACATGTCTTCCTTGTATAAAGAAAGAATAGCGTTCTTTTCAGAGTTACTAGGTTCTTTATTAAAGAGAATAAAGTAGTTGGCTTTCGAAAATGTATTTTGTTTTACATGCAGAATAGTGCAGTTCTTTTTACATGAGAGTTACCGGACTGGTTGCACAGACTTCATATCACTGGCTACAACACTCACTTGTGAATGCTTCTTGTTGAATCTTCTGGCCAGTATTTGTGTATTACTTCAGACAATATGAAAAACGTTCTGGCACTCCAAAAGTAGAATTCCAATACTTTATTACATCCACATTAAAAGGGTTTAAAAGCAAATATCCAAGCCATATTTGGATATTTGCTTTTAAACCCTTTTAATGTGGATGTAATAAAGTATTGGAATTCTACTTTTGGAGTGCCAGAACGTTTTTCATATTGATTTACCGGGAGGTCCGCTATTGCTCTGAGCACCCACAGCTACATTCAAGCAGGAGATGAGCAGTTAGTAAACACAAAAAGTTTTTTCTTATATTACTTCAGACACCCAACCTCATTAAGTTTGCAGTGATGTTCAGTGCCCTGCGCAGTTTCTAGTTCCTGGCCACAAGACACATGTCAGTCACTTTATCAAGTATACACATTCCAAGTGTTTACTAACTGTTAAGATGGGATAAAAGACCTGCTGGAGGGCAGGTTGGAGAAGTATAATACTATACCTTTTTACACTGTGTCAAAACACATAGAAATATCATGCCATTGTGAGAAGCAGCGGCAGCAGCAACAAAAGGCATCACAGCATTTAGCAAAAGCATCAAACTATGTCAAAACACATCTGATGAATATTGTTGCAGTTTAATGCTTAATTGAAAAATAACAATGCCCTGGTTGCCATCGCCTACATTAGCCTTAATCTTATTCCCATTTTTTATGCAGATTGAATTAGGCGTCATAGTGTGACACTGCCTTTAGACAGAAGGTGGAGTAGGAGAGGGGAGGGTGGATTTGCAAGACCCCCTGCAGAAGTGCTGCATTCAGGCAGCTGCCAATCAAGGGGCCTGCCCCACTCAAAAGTTTAGCCATAGCGAGTTGTTTCAGAAGAGCAGACGTTTCCTTTAACTCAGGAGACGATGGATTAGGGGGGCGGGGTATATATTTCTATTAACCATGTCCCATTCTCCTGGTTATGATTTTGGAACTCCATAGTCTTCATTAAAAAAAGAAATAACTGACCCGGTAGAGAGAGAGGCAGAACAGTGGGCTTAAGGGTAGGGGAAGGAAAGGAGAAAAATAAGCAATAATTTTCTATTGTTACAATAGAAGCAAATTTATTTTAGATTAATCTGCAATCAACAAAATACTGTGCCTGTTGCCTCTACAAATCTACGGTACTTTGTTATTTTAATGAAGAACTAAATAGTTCGTATGTCTAGGTGTAAGGAAGCCTGGGAAGTCTAATTATACTTATCGACCAATGTCTTTTGTTCACCAGTGCCTGCTCCTTCTTGCTGCAGACTCTCTTCATCCTGCAGGTTCCAGTATCTTGATCTATCAGCATTTTCTATCTTCTCTTTTCTCCCTGGTGCATCTATGCTTTTGTGATTGGTAGCATTGGCGATGTAGGAGAGGAGGCAGACCTGTAGGGGGATCGTGACACTGGAACCTGCAGGATAAAGAGCGGTGAGTTTATTTTAGACTACCCAGGCTCTCTCACCCCTAAACATACAAGCTCTTTAGTTCTCCTTTAAGTAGCTAGTTAAAGGAATTTCAGCAGGGATTCGACTAAACTTGTTAGGACCAAACAGAAATTCAGAAGCTTATAATGTGAAAACCATAATTTATCTAAATTGGTTAAATGTTTAGTTTGGGATAAAAGTGATATAATAAGAAATTGTTTTGGTTTTTTTTCTTCAATGTGATTAGAGTTAGCACTGTAAATATAAAAATATCTGCCAGTAGCAATAAGAATTGGTGGGACTGTATGTTTTGCCAGTTGCTAACCTTGGCAGAATATGAATTCAGTTATTGACACACCATTTGGCAAATGTTACTTGTGCCACCCCCACTTATGCCCTCGCTTGCCTTCCTTCCTGTACAGGTTCACAGAGATGCCAACAAATAACTTCATAGAGAGCTCTTTCTGGAATTTTGATGCCCTGTTTCAGCCCCAGCAGCACCCTGCGCGTGATCAGCATGACACCTTCTTCCTGCAAGGTCAGTCCCAGTCTATATCTACATGTGGTCTCTGGATTGGGTGGAAATGATAACAGAGAGCTGTGATTGGATTTGTATAAGTAAAAGCCGCTGAATTACTTTCAGATCCAGCCTTTGCTACAGAATTTCCCATGGAATATTTAGAGCGAGTTAAGAAGGTTCATTCTGAAGGAGGATATGGTTCCCAAGGGTAAGAGGTTTGTCTGATATCAGACACAGCCACTTCTTGTTGTGTATACCTGCATTTCATAGGGACAAAATCCATTTCCCATAGTTCCCTCCTGTGCGCCTTTGTGCTGAATGTAGTGGGAAGGATAGATTCCATTTCCAATAGTTCCCTCCTGTGCGCCACTGTGCTGTCTGTAGTGGGAATGTAACAGACTCCGTGTGTGTTATTCTCAGATAAGGTTTCTCTGGGCCCATTATACTCACATTAACCAATATCCTGGTTATTGCTAATTTGGAACCCAATAAGGAAAGAAGTAACTTGTCGGTTTGTGACAACAGAAGGATAGATTCCAATTCCCATAGTTCCCTCCTTTGCGCCACTGTGCTGTCTGTAGTGGGAAGGATAGATTCTATTTCCTTTTGCTCCCTTCTGTGCTGCCCTCTAGCAGGAGGGACAGATTCCATTTCCCATAGTTCCCTCCTGTGTAGTTTGTAGCTGAAGGGACAGACTCCATTTGACATAGCTCCCTCCGGTGCCACCCTGCAGATTACATTTCCTATAGCATTCTGCAATCTATCACCCTGAAGTGATAAAGACAGATGACATTCCCATAGCTCAAGGGGTCGGCAAAGTTGTTTTGGAAGGGAGCCATTTCACTCCCTCCTCCAGCGGCGACAACTATCTTGTGAGCCGCTGGAGAAGGGAGGCGTGCCCTCTCTTGACCACATGACCACCGACATCCAATCAGAAGAGCGGTCATGGGCGGGCCTTGGGCATGGCTTCGGCAGTGCGCTCCGAGCCTCAACAAGGCAGCTAAAGAGCCGCAAGTGGCTCGCGAGCTGCACTTTGCCGACCACTGCCATAGCTTTACCCTGACTGTCACTGTAATTAGCCTACATTGGGTATGATAGGCTTCCTATGAAGAATGTAGTAATATGGTGATGCCCAACCTACGGCCCGCAGGCTATATGCGACCTGCGACGCTGTTCTATCTGGCCCTCGAAGCTTCTGCCCACAGTGCAGGAAATCGGCAACAGTTGGGAGGACCTGGTCAGCTTATTACTAAACAGGATGTCAGTTCAGTAATACGGCATTTGAATTATCTCACAATTGGGTGGAACACTTCCCCGCAATGTTAAGACCCTTACTTCCAGGTTAATTATGTCTTGAAAAGCATATGCATTTCATTAGTCGGCACCAGTTGTTGATTTATATGACCCCCAGGCCAAAAAAGGTTGGGCATCACAGTATTAATAGATATAAAGTTTGTGCATCTCTCAACCGCTCCACTGCTAGAACAATGATAACAAACACCTGATTGGTTTATAGACCTCACCAGAGACTGCTGCCAGTTAACGTATTCTGTCCCGTGTTCCTAAGCTTCCTGTACATTTCTCATTGCAGTTATAAATATGACTGGAGTATTAATGAAGCAAAGAAAAATATTCTGCGGACGCACACGACGGCTGTGAGCGCACGGATGCTTTACAAACTCGCACAGCAGGTAAGTATGGACCTGCAAATGATTCTTTGGTTTAGGATTGGAACACAATCACTTTTAGGGCAGTGTTACGCAATGCTTTTGGACTGTGACAAAGTGCATTGCAACTTTTCACAAAAGCTTTAACTATGTACAAGTGAAACCCAGCCAAGTTTGTCAAGGTTTTAATGCTTACACAAGTCACCATGCACTTTGTAGCAGTCTCCATTGCATATGGTGACCCAGTTGGCTTATGAATTCTGACGGTGGTTTAAAGCCGGCACCAAATGCAATGTGATCCTGACATAGGAAATGTTTCATTGGCTCGCAATCCCCACACATTCCCTTTTCTCACTTGTAGAAGGAGTTCTCGCCGGTGAAGTATTTCTCCATTGACCGTGTGTTTAGGAATGAGACTCTGGATGCCACACATTTAGCAGAATTCCACCAGATTGAAGGAGTAGTAGCAGATCGTGGTTTAACTCTGGGTAATCTGATGGGTGTACTAAAGGAATTCTTTCACAAATTAGGTACTAGTTCCTGAAACATTCTTTGCCATTTTCCTTCCCTTCCGCACACCCTGAGTGCTGTCCCACTGTGAAGAATTGTCCCTTCATTGCTAAAATACCATCTTGTTACAGGAATCACTAAACTGCGATTCAAACCTGCATATAATCCTTATACAGAACCAAGCATGGAAGTGTTCAGCTACCATGAAGGTGAGTAGTAGTCCTGTGCTACAAATCACCAAATGGTTAGAATAAGTGTGATTCAAGTATCATTGTATCCACAGGAACAGGAAAGTATAGGGTGGGCAAAGTGTGAGTCAAACCTGCAAACATTTGTAAGGGATTTTAGTGCACCTGACAGAGCAATATGGTTCACTCTGTCAGGTAAAATTATGGACCTAGTTTCCTGTCCCCTCATGTCTTTAAATAAAATTAAAAAAGTCACTGTACTAAGAGTGAAGGGCTTACGGTTGGTTTTATTGAGCTCCTTGATGGCAGTTAGTGTACAGCATAACAGGAAGTGTTATGGTCCCTGATTCTGTGTCCCCACTGACTGGAGAGGCTAGGGCCGCAATGGCTGCTTTGTAGAGTTGAGCTTGAAGAATAGTTATCCATTTTTTCCTGTATGGGATAATCCACACAGGCCACTTGTGATTTGCGCTATAGACAGTAATGAGCCAAGTTACAATCAGCTGAGCAGCCAGTGTGGCCATGTCCTGCTTTGTCACAGTCACAGTTGCACAGTAAGCTGCAGTGGGTCTCAGTAAGCGCTTCGCTCTTTTAATACAGTGATTTTATTTTTTATTTAAAAAGTAAAAAAAGCAATAGTACCACTGAACACCTCAGGAGTGTGAGGACAGTTCCAGAAGTGCACCTGACAGGGAACCATTTTGTTTTGTCTTCAATAAATTGGGGTATATTTTTGCCCTTTTACCTCTTCTATTTTGCCTAAGTTTTTCATCTTTTTTTTTTTTTTTGCCCCATAATTGGCATTAAAGGTGAATTCTCCTAGGAGATTTTTTTTTTTGTTCTCGACTTACAATATCAAACCAATTTTTAGGATCCTAGGAAAGAACAGTGGTGATGTGTACAATTCTGTGTGTTTTATTTATAAAGCCTCACAAATGTATGCAGCGCTGTACAATTCAGCAATACAGATATAATACAGACATGGGGAAAGTGCATTACATAATGCAAGTGAGTAAATTACAAGTGTAAAATCACAATTAACTGCCAGGTTGTGATTGGCACAAGAGGATGGAGGTCCCTGCCCTGTAGAGCTTACAATCTAATTGGGATCTTATATTGCGCTTGAACATTTTTAACACTTTATGTTAGAGAGAAGTGCTCAGAATAGTATAAGATACATAACCCTGGGTGGGGGGGACTTTAGGTTGAATATCAAATAACAGGCACCTGTGCCCTACATTAAATACTGGGATAAATAAAGCATACACATTTCCTATTATATTTATAGGATTAGTCCTGGCTCATACGCACCAGCTCAAATTAAGCCTCTTCTGGCTAATCCAGAGAATCTGTCAATTTGATCAATTTCCAGAAATATCCTCAAATATCTCATTTCCCCCCCCCCACTAGTAATTGGAGGGTTGCATAATAGAAAACAGCTTAGAGACAAAATTAGAGGATTTCTGTGGCTTCTATATCCATTTATAGAGACAAAAATGAGTAAGATAAATTTATTAAAATCATTGTTTTTCATTTCTGTGGTTTTTTGGGTTGTTTTTTTTAATACTTGTTTCCACTCTTTTCCTTTTTTTTTTTTTTTACTGTATTTCTTTTTCTAGGATTAAAAAAATGGGTGGAAGTTGGTAACTCTGGACTTTTCCGACCAGAATTACTGCTGCCAATGGGCCTGCCTGAAGATGTGTCTGTCCTTGGATGGGGTTTGTCACTGGAAAGGTGAGATGTGTTTAAAAAAAGAGAATTAGCCGGTTTAACAGATTAACAGTTGTGAATTATGGTTAGTTTGCCGTCTTTTGAAAAATGTGAAAATATCTGAATCAATTCACTGACTTTGTCCGTGAGCTGTTTCCGTATGCCATAATACTTAGTTCCAACAGCAGGGGGTGACAAACTCAAGTACACAGTGAGCCAGAATTAAAACCTTGGACAAAGTCGCTGCCAACTTTGATATTCATTGAAACAATGTCTACAGTCATGGCCAAAAGTTTTGAGAATGACACAAATGTTAATTTTTACAAAGTC